>JAQBSW010001705.1:0-124649 GCA_029291075.1 Eudiplozoon nipponicum | reverse complement strand
CAACTGAAGACATGGCTTGCAACAATTAAATCGGACATGGAACTCCTAGGTTTACGCAATGTTTATGGTCCGCGTCACTGGGAGCGTCATTGGCCCTCTTTATGTGCCGAAATGGCTGCCAACCGCCCGGCATGGAGAGGCTTAATTCGGGATATCAATGGAGCCGGCTTATCCTCTAAAAGGAGTCAGCCGCAGTAAAGTAAAGTAAAGTAAGTATTGTAAACACGACCTTTACGGCAGAGTGAAATACTCGCGTTTCTCCACTCTAGCTTTTGCTATTCTTATTCTCACTTCGCCGATCATAATGCCTAAGCTATTGATAGAGCTCCGAAGATATGTAAACCTGTCATCTATGTCTAGATCTTCATTCTGCAGTCGCAGCGTTGGAGTGAGTGGTGGGTGATCTTGTAAAAGTATCTTACATGTAGAGGGTACGAATTTCATACCGAAAAACGGTAGAACGTCTGATAATCTAGTCAAAGTGGACTGGGCAGCGTCTGGATTGTCGAATAATAGTCTACATAATTAAAATCGACTAGTTTACCACCCGGGAGAACCTCAACACTTGCATCATGAATCTGTGAATAGTTCTTCAAAAAAGCATCGAATACAAAATTAAGCAAAAAGGGGGAAAGTGGACAACCTTGACCAACACCACTACTGGTTGTAATTTTATGCACTAATTCGTTGTAGACCTTAACGCGACCGGAAGTATTTGTGTAGAAAGCGCGTATAATAGTAACAAATTTTGTGGGCACACCACTTCGACAAAATATGGAATCAGACATTGAGATCCACCGAATCAAATGAACCCTTTAAATCTAAAAAGACGGCTAATGTGGGACGGTGATATAAACGTCTCTGTTCAAGAACTTGCCTTAACGTAAAAATATTATCTATACAACCCGGGACTGTTCTTCTCTAGTATGTGATTCACATGAAGCGCTAAGAGGACGTAGGATAATCGAAGCAAATACCTTAGATATGACTGGAGTCAAGCTTATACCACGATGGTTATCGCCCGAATTACGATTGTCCTTTTAGAAGATAGGAATGGTGGTAGACTCATTCCAATCAAGCGGTACGTTTTCCTCATTCCACATTGTATGAAAAAGTTTTGTCAACTCTCCCAAAATTATATATCCACCATCCTGAAATAATCCCGGAAGAATTCATCGGGGCCTGCGGCTTTGCGGAGTTTACGAGATATGACTGCATCGCGTACTACTAACTATGATGGTTTTTCGAGACTAACATTCAACACTGTTGATGCAACCATACTCTCGGGTATCGGAACAGACGCGAGTGCCCAAGAAACTTGATCTTTGAAGTGTTCAGCCCACCTATCAAGACGAATTATTTTATCGGTTATTTAATGGTTGTTACTATCATTTATAGCTTCACTAACTTTTAATTTTCTCGGACCTGTTGCGCAAAGTTTAACACAACGTTTAACACAAATGAAGTTTGTACTACTTAAATATAATCTGTTCTGCGCAGCTATGCAAATGCCGTTCACCATGAGCGTCGAGCTTAACGTGTATCTTGAGTCTAAATAAAATTCCGGGTTACTTAAGCGCCCCACTTGAGCATTCATGTTACTCATAACCAAGACTATATTTGAACTTCGTTCTCTACTTAGTAAGGAGCTTAGTTCGGAGTAAAAACCGTCCTTGCTTTCGTTTGTGCTGCAATCGGTAGGAGCATACGCAGATAAAACGAAGATTCAACGTGGAGAAAGGTTTTTCTTTGATTTTAGTAGATGTATTTAAACGAGCAGCACAAAATAGACTATTTAAAGGAATCCAATCAACTAAGCAAGCTTCAGCTCGCGCACTAAGGACAATACTAACGCCCCATTTACCGGCTTCATACAACTCCGTGTAAGCAGATGTTCTAAGCCAATAACGCGTTGATATGGATCGTGCAACCAGTTCTATAATGCATGTAGGAACCTATATTCTGGTTTTGAGATACGCACCATACTTCGGTTTCCAATTTATCTAACATATGTTCATTAACCTTTTGTTGACCAATTTGTTTTAATCTTCGCAAATTAAATGCGCCTACGTAAATACCTAACCTGAGTTTAATGAATGATCGTCTACTAGAAATATTTTCGATATTTGCTAACCTGATATTGGGCTCAGTGATATAATCTTCACCAACCATATTCATAGAATCTAAAAGAGTGTTATTGTTAAATTGAGAAGCGGAAGGGAAGGAAAGGAGGCACAACCGGATATAAAGTAGAAGGTAAAGTTGCCTGCAATAGCCCGATTTCGCTTATCTACCCTGTGCAGCTCAGCAGATAAGGCGACCCTTTTTATACTGCGCGACGGCCGATGCAGTATTTAATCATTGTAATTTGAATTTTGCATGGTTATATGTGGACTGTAATAGATCGTTAGGTCGCCCATTCCTAATGATGAGCACAATCTGCCCAAATGCCAATGCCCAAACTTGCCATTCTTTGGCGCTATTAAACAGATTAAAATCTGGAATCGTGACTTTGTTGAGAGCATGAAAACCACAGCATAATTTCAAATCACCAAAGTGTTTCTCGACTTGCATATGAATTGACAATGCCCATGAACTAGAACTAGGACAAATAATATAGTCCTCCAGCATCTCATTAAAAATGGCCTAGGCAACCTTTAACTTGTTCTGATTTCACAGTATAGTTCTTAAAAAAGAATGGTATGCCTTTATGTGCTATATGGTGCCGCGTAGTTAACCTAGATGGATTAATCTGATCTGATATTCTAGTGTTTATGATATTCGGAAAGCAGCTAACGATCTCACATACTCGTAGGTGGTTGGATTAGAACGAGTCATTACTCTTAAATGAAAAATCCAGGCGATTTTCAGTACCAAAATAGGTACGCACATTTAAATTCGTACCTGGGTCCAGAAATTTACCTTTGTCTGTATCAATTATCAGTCCATACGTTGCCAAAAATCCAGGTCAAATATGCAATAAGGCACGTAGGGCCAGTGATCCAAGCCCTGTATTTTAATTAACTGACCATTGACGGCCGTTAGCTGTACATCGGTATTGCACGTTACTGGGAAATTTGGCATAACTAATGATATTGCAGCATCTGTATTAACCATGAACACAGTCTTTGAGTGTGGATATGTGACAACCCTTAGTAACGCGGTTTGTTGAGTGATGGGAGTGATACGCACCGGCCTTACTTTCTTTTTACTTTTTCGTTTGATGGTCTGAACGGTATTTGTGTGTGAAATTCACACACTGTACTAACTTGACACGTTCTAAGGCAATTTATAGTTCTGAGCCACCATATAGAATGATTCACATACCAGTTATTAGGAAATCATAACTTGATCTGTATTTTGACTAACACAGACTGAATTCCAGTTTTTTTGTTTCTTGAAAATATTAAGGCGGCCGGCATCTTTAGTTCACCCATCCTCACAAGTTTAAAAAAACGCATTTATTCATTCTAACAGCTTATTCTTCTACTGTTGAGTATAAAAATTTTGTTCGTCAGTTGCCAAAAATAACATCATCAACGTAGTTTGACATGAAGGGGTCTATCGTTCTATGTAACACATTCGACACATTTGGCGCATTTTCAGACCAAATATAATCCGAGTTAAATGGATATAACTTTGAGGCACCTGTACCGCTACATTCCACCGGTCTTCCGGATCTAGCCAATTGGCCAATCCGTACCATAGATCAAGCACGGCGAACCACTTCACTCTAACTATCTGTAGAAACATATTTTGAAAAGACGGTATGATATATGAGTCAGCCGGCAGTTGGAGCGAACCATCCTTTATCGTAACGTAAATTATATGAGTTCCCAACAAAGATTAGAATAACTCAAGAATTTCGGCCTCTAGCATTTCATGTGTTATTTGAGACATTTTCGCGTTTCTTTGGAGGGGCATGATATACTCTTAACGGTTTAAAACCTTCCTTTAATTCTAGCCATAGTTTGAAGCAATCGAACGTGGGCTCGGAACGTACGGCGCCATCAGGGGGCTGGAATATGGTGGAAACTATTTCCACCAACCGAGTAACTGATGTCTCCTTAACTGGAGTGTTTAATATCAACCGTATGGAATTCGGACCCTTCAACCACGAGGCATATACGTTTAATCTGACAATCAATGATCATAAGCTATTTTCTAATAAATTCTAACCTAATATGTGTGCCTGTGTATTCGTTCCAATATAAACATTTATTAATAAATTCGTGCGCCATTCGCCCAAAGCTACATCACTGCGCCAGTAGTCTGGCGCAAATTTTCTCTCGTAGATTGTACCTTGTTTAACGACTAAGCCATGGGTAATACAGAAACACTGGCTCTCATATCCAGTTGCAAAAACACAGGCCATTGCTGAAAAGTTCTAAAAATTTAACTATAATAGAAATCCTTGTGTGGCAAAATTTGCCAAACATCTTTTTCTTCGCGAGCTATCTGATGCTGAACAGATTGTAGGGTGCTCTGCCGATCATCTTCCGTAAACTACATAAGGTTTTATCCTTGATAACCCATCGTTTATTAATGCTCACGAGGTTAAGGATCCTGCTGCCACCTTCAAATGGCTGTTTTCAGAGAATTATACCTACTTTGCTGTTCAACAGGCGATGTAATGATGTAGAACCACTACTTTTGTCTTTCACAACAAGGGGTGCAAGCATAGGCTTCAATTATCATAAAGGCCGAAATAACTGGTCGATTCAGATGTAAACATGGGTAGAGGTTCTTTTTCTGCTACCTGGGCTTGGTCGACATTATGATGACTTTATCAGGTTTGTGTTAAAAAAATACAAATTACAATGATTACATAAGGCATCGGCCGTCGCGCAGGATAAAAAGAGCTGCCTTATCTGCTGAGCCGCGCAAGCTGGATAAGCGATGCTATTATGAACAACACTCACTCACACATTCAGGACGCTGGAGTTGAAGTTCTCCCGGGAGATAAACTAGTCGATCTTGACTATGCGGACGATATCGTACTATTATTCGACAATCAGCATGCTGCCCAGACCACCTTAAATAGATTAGCAAACGTTGTTCCGTCTTTCGGTATGAAATTCGCACCCTCTAAATGTAAGATACTGTTACAGGATCACCCACCACTCACTCCAACGTTGCGACTGCAGAATGAAGATCTTGACATAGTCGACAGGTTTACATATCTTGGGAGCTCTATCAATAACGTAGGCAATATGTCCGACGAGGTGAGAATACGGATCGCGAAAGCTAGAGTAGCTTTCTCGAACCTTCGTCATTTATGGAGGAACGCGAATATTTCACTTTGCCTTAAAGGTCGTGTTTACAGTGCATCTGTACGCGCAGTCTTACTTACCGAATTCCCAAGAAACTCCATGAAATTGGAGCCGGCTTATCCTCCAAAAGGAGTCAGCCGCAGTAAAGAAAAGTAAGTAAAGACGCTTACAGGTATTCGATCATCGTTGTTTGAGAAGTATAGCACATTTTGGTTACCAACAACGAATAACTAACGTTGACAACCGTAGACGTATTTTTGGATCTGACAATAAGTGCTCGTCTTTAGAAAAGCAAATAAGGCTCCATCAACTTCGTTGGCTCGGTCCCGTTTTGCGTATGCCCTCATTCCGATTGCCCAATAGAGCTCTGTTCTCTCATCCAGCACCAAATTGGCGTAAGAAACAAGGTGGGCAGATTTTGACATGCCAGAAACAATTAAAGTCACTTACATCCAAATTGGGTAGTATAGGATCCACTCGTCTGCCGGGATGGGGTCCTCGTGCACATCACAGTTCTTGGTTAGAAACCCTTAGCGATATGGCAGCGAATCGAGCTCAGTGGCGATCTTGTTGCAGATGTATAGTAGAATCATCTTCGTAACTTTCTTTTCTTAGTAGGGCAAAGTTAGCTGCGAGGTTCGGTTTGTTTATGACGTGATACGTGAAATCCGCAAGGAAGCTGTGTTGCTGATGTCGCCTTGCCCGAATGCTAACTTGGCCATAATGGTGTTGTGGAGAGGTTTAGTTTGCCTCATTTCTGTGAGTTATCCTGATAAATTTACTCATAGTAGCAAGGTTTTCCTTCTCTCTCTACCCCTCTCCCTCTCTCGTAAATCTTAATAATAATTTATCTAAATTCACTTATATACTTTTTTCCCTCCTTATGGTTATATGGCAGTGAAACATTAGTCACTTGGCGCGGTTGCATCCAGGATTATCGTTCTTTTTAGAACACTTTTATCGAATCGAACCATGTACTTATTCGTTGTAAATTTGGACAAAAGTTCTCTGGGACAATAAATAAGAATAAATCCCAAATTATTTTAGGCAAACTCGAACAACCGTCTTTCTGACAAAAATATGAATATATTCTAAATTCTAAGCTAACTGGCCTTGATGGCGAAAACTCGAATTTACTTTTGTCCAAGGTAAGTTCCACTATGCACAATTCAGGTACTACTGTATGTGGCATTGCAGGCTCCCATAGAAATAATCGACTGTGTGCGGCACGTTCAAATACATCTACTAAAATAAATGAAGACGCCAACTTAAGCGCAATCTAAAAGTCGATCTCGAAAACGTTTGGACAAGGAAGACTGAAGAAATGGAAGCGTACGAGTCAGGTAATAGTCGCTGTTTGTTCCAAAATATTCGCGCAACAGGTCCGAGAAAATTAATAGTTAGTGAAACTATAAATGATGGTAGCAAACATTTAATAACCGATAAAATAAGTCGTCTTGATAGGTTGGCTGAACACTTCAATGATATATTTTCTTGGGCACCGCGTCAGTTCCGATACCCAAAAGCATGCCTGCATCAACAGTGTGGAATTTAAGTCCCGAAGAACCATCATAGTTAGAAGTACGCGATGCAATCATATCTCTTAAACGTCGCAAAGCCGCAGGCCCCGATGATTTGCTTTCAGGATGATTTAAGGGTGGTGGCGATAATTTTTGGAGCGTTGACCAAACTTTTTCAAACTATATGGAATGAGGAAATCATACCACTTGATTGGAATGAGTCGACCATCAACTGTAATTCGAGAGATATCTATCGTGTTGTAGGCTTGACTCCAGCTGTATTTATGTTATTTGCTTTGATTATCCAACGTTGTTTTTTAACGCTTTACTTGAATTACATACTAGAGATGAACAAGCGGGAATCCGCTGACGACGAGGTTGTACAGATTATATTTTTGCGTCACGTACTTGAAAAGAGACATTTAAATCACCGTCCCACAATAGCCCTCTTTGTAGATTCGATGGATCGCAATATTTTATTCCATATTTTGTCGAAAAAGGGCGTGCCGACAAAAATTGTCAATAATATGCGCGCTCTCTACACAAACTATAACGTATTAGCGCAAAACTTTACAACCAGCAGTGGTGTTCGTCGAGGTTGTCCACTACCACCCTTTAATTTTGTAATCAATGCTATTATGAACGACACTCCTCCACACATACAGGATGCAACTATTGAAGCTCTCCCGGGCGGTAAACTAGCCAATATTGACTATTCGAACGATATCGTATTATTATTCGAAAATCGAGATTATCAAACGTTGTTCCATCTTTCGGTATGAAATGCGCACCCTCTAAATATAAGACATTTTTACAGGATCCCCCACCACTCACTCCAACGCTGCAACTGAAAAATGAAGATCTAGACATAGTTGACAGGTTGACATATCTTGAGAGCTCTATCAATAACTTAGGCATTATGAAGTTATAATAAGAATCGCGAAAGCTAGAGCAGCTTTCTCTAACCATCGTCATTTGTGGAGAAACGCGAGTAGTTCACTCTGCCTTAAAGGGAGTGCATGCAATGCATCTGTACGCGCAGTTTGACTATGCGTCAGTGAAAATTGACCTCTAAGAATTGATGACTTTAGACGCTTACAGGTATTCGACCATCGTTCACACTCGTAGACTTATTTTTGGATCTGCCAATAACTGCTCTTCGTTAGAAAAAAAGTCTCGGTCACGTTTAGAGTATGCTCACAATTCGATTGCCCAGTAGAACTCTGTTCTCTCACCAAGCATCAGATTGGTATACGAAACGAAGTGGGCAGATTTTGACCGAAGCAGTTGAAGTCACTTACATTCAAATTGGGTAGTATAGGACACGCTCGTCCACCAGGATGAGGTCCACGTGCGCATCATAGTTCTTGGTTGGAAACCCTGAGCGATATGGCATCGAATCGAGCTCAGTGGCGATCTTTTTGCAGATGTCTAGTAGAATCATCTTAATAACATTCTTTTCTTAGTAGGACCAAGTTAGCTGCGAGGTTTTGTTTGTTTATAACGTGATACAGTGAAAGCCACAAGAAAGCTGTATTGATGATATTACATTGCCCTAATGCTAACTTTGGCATAATGGTGTTGTGAAGAGGTTTAGTTTGCCGCATTTGTGTGAGTTATCCTGATAAATTTAGTCATCATAACTAGGTATTCTTTCTCTCTCTCTCCTTTGTAAATCTCACTAATAATTTGTGCAAAATATTATTACTGTTGTTATTTATATATGTTTTCACTTATGGTTATATGGCAGTGAAACATTATTCACTTTTGGCTTTTGTATGAGAAGCCATGATGATGATTTATTGTTGTGTAGGTGGTCCAGTAAAAAGCCTAGATTCTTAATTCATTTGATCCTTAAGTGTAAATGATGTTTTATCCTAGTCAATCTGATAAGTTATTCGAAAACAGCTTTTTAGTGTAAGAAATCACAGAAAATATTACATAAAGCAAAGTTGAATTATAAATTGAGAGTAATAAAAAGTAGATTTTCGATATTATACAGTAAACAATAATTATAAATGGATTATCTGGTAATACCAAGAACCCATATTAGCTTTAACACAAACTATAAGAGCAATCTTACAAAATGAAATCCAAAGCAAAAGCAGCTCAAGCATCTACTGACAAATTTACATTAAAACTAAAACTTGTATAAAAATTATCGAAAACATTGTGTACTTTTCATGTGATTAAAACTATTTCTTAAGAAGAAAAGCGTCAATAATTAATCACACAATTCTTTTATTAATGATAAATTGATTACGACTAACTTTCTATCTATTGGGATCTCAATGACTATTCTTTAGTGAAACTGAAGGACGCAATCTCACCACGAGGTAACATTTATTATGCTCGTATGTATTAGGTGTTGCGAACCTAGTAACAAATTAGTTCAGTTGTGACCAGAAGGATAAACCAAAGGCAGCATGAACGGAAAGTATAATCTCATGCACACTCGTTTCGTGCTTATTGGCGACTCATCAGTAGGAGCCGGTATTACGCCCTTTCATATGCTCTTCAATGCATCTATTACAAAACTAATAAATGGCACCATGGGTCACTAAAGTGGAAATGATTTTGCGGCTAGCTTTGCCGTTTTTAATATCGGCCATGCTGTGGATAAGGATCAGCATTATCTAATTTTACATTAAAGCAGATATATAATATAAAACGGAGGTCATAAATATAACCCACAGAAGGATTACAGAAGAGCGAGAAATCTAAACTAGGCCAACCGACGCAGAGTTTCGCTTGTGAATGTAATGTGTAGACCTCATTAATGAACATCGTCACAGTATCGAGTTGCACCACTAGTATTAGTGGCCCACCACCATTGTTTTTATAGTCTTGTAAGTCGCAATCGATTCTGGATCACACAAGTTACCATGATGCTCAGCAGGATTGGATGACTCATAGACCAATAGTATAAATAGTGAGGATCTACCTTAACCACTTTCTCTAAGCTCATACGTTCAACAAGAATGTGGCAATGTGCAATTATATTGTGTATTTAGTATTTGAGGAGGTCATGACAACTCTACACATAACCAAATATTTCGCTCAAAAATGTGTATATTATCGTTGTGGTCAATTGTAAGTCGTAGCCTTACTTAGTAACAAACTATGTTATTATCAGTTGCCAATTAATTAATCTACCTTGGAGGCATGGTGACATTATTATTTCTTGCGGAATTTACAAAAACATAAAAAATGCTCAAACTGCCTCTAGAAAAGTCTGCAAACCACTCTAGGATCGCAGCAGCAAGTCCAAAATATTTAAGTAAAATAAACTAACGGTCTTCCTTAGAGCCTCAAGAAAGATGTGTAAATCTACTTATCCCACCGATTCGACTTAGATTACCAGCTGAGCATCAGGTAGCACCAGTAAAGAGCAAAATTTAAAAGTCAACCAACTCTGTTCTACAAATCTCTGATTTATCATCGTTACCTAGCATTGATGTAGAACATTGATCGCATTCATTTTGGCATTGTCTGAGAAAGTTACTTCCATCCTATTGGCGAGTCCAACAAGTAATATTGTGGCCAGATTATATTATTTAACCAAGACATTTTAAAGAGCGAAAATCTGTCATAGTTTAGTGACAAGAAATTTTCAGTAGAGAAGTTGTACAATATGTCTTACCCGCAAAAACCCTGTTGCAATAGGTGGAACATCGTGACAAAAAGCAAGCACGCCTGTAATAATTTACTTTGCATATTAAGAAAATAAATTTAAACAGACAATTACCATAGGCAGAAGACATCATTACCTCATTCATTGTAAATTAGGCACCCTTTAAATAACTTATCACTCTGAGATTACGGTGGCACGAGTGATCCAGCCAACACAATCAGCGTTCCATGCCTAGGTTTGATACTCATAGTACGACAAAGAGCTGTCGAACAGAGCCAGGAAGTTAGTAACTTATGTTATTTGTCAATACTTCCTGACAATTAGCTGGCAATGGCATATACAAAATCCATGAACTTAATCTATTCACAAAGCTATCGAGGCGCTGGTAGCTACAATTTGCCATGTTACAAATCTCTACAGCAAAAAGAGAAATGACATTAAACTTCAATTGAGGAACTTGGACCTGATGCTTCGTTAAATCCAGTCCAATGAAGAGTTTCATCACATTGCACCGTTTCATCTACATGATTTACATCGATTTGCCTTTTGGTATGTTGAGGCCTGCGATGCTGTAAAATTGAGTTCATCACAAGCAGGAGAAAGTAAAAGACAAGACTAGACAAAATGACATCGTTTTCAGTGCTATTTGTCGTAAAATTTTATCGCTCTCAAGCTACGCTTCTCGTGCAGTCTTGACTAAACTATATCTAAAAAACATACAATCAATAGGATGGGCTCCAGCCTAAGAAGTAGCATTATAGCATTCGCATTCCTCCTATATTTTACGACTTTTACCGTTGGAACCGAGGACCAACATGCATAAAACGACCTATGATAGAAAAGTTAAAGCCAACACTATCTATATTTAATCGGAAGGTATTGATCAACCTTGAGAATCGCACCGAACCAACAAACCTATAGGCCCCTATATGCGCCATATCTTAATTGGCTTGTCTTTTATCCACCCTTGCAGAATGGGAAAAGTATATTTTGTGTTAATTATGGTAACCTCTAAGCTATAACAGAGCACCAGATCTCTCAACTCTGGCGAGGATCTATCATCTTTATTCAATCATTCTACACTTAGAATATCTGTCGAATAAGACAAACGAGTACGCTCTGCTCAGAATAATTTGATACTTTCAAATTGTTTTTTACTCTTCTCCTCACGTCATTTTCAGGCCAAAATCTAAACTTTAACTGGCAGAATCTGTTGGAGACTCATCCTATAGGTGCATTGGCAATAAAAACGGCTATAGGCATGATAAGCCTTTGTGTCATAACCTCAATAGCTGAATAGAAACATAAAATTCGTAAATATTTTGAAAATATCGTTTTGTAGATAAAGGCAAGCAAATTTAAAATAATGTTGAGCATGTTGAAATTTTTATAAATACCTTTTGTTGCAATTGTATACGTTTTTGCTGCTGCAAATGTCTATAGAGTTGTGGAGAGTGGCCCTGAAGAGGACCGGCTTGAGACGCCAATACTACTGGTGAGTGTTGCAACTGATTATTTTCAATTATTCCAGTTCTACCTGCCGAACCAGTTAAATTTTGCGTATTTGGTTGGACAGTGAACGTAATCTGATCAGCGTTTCCTTCAGGATTCTTGTGTTGATTTATTTTCTGATTTCGAAATTGAACACCATTAACAGTGATGGCTGCCATCCTAGCTTCTACCAGTTTTGACAGTGTAAACACGTCAAGCTTTTCATTATTGTCAGGAGGGCGCTGGCTAGGCGAAATATTTTCCTGACTATCAGCTAATACAAGGGGCCCTTGACGGGTAGGAGATGAATTGGTTGCAGGACTGCACAAAAGGCTAGGAGGTGGAGGCAAAACGAATCCAACATCGTGATTGTCTTTAGAATCTTGCTTGTCAAATTTAACTTTAGTTGTACTCTGTTCATCTGTGAAATCATATGTAAACAAAAGGCAAAGCCATGATGTCACGAGAAGAAACCAAAAATCAATTGTAGTTATATACTAACTAATGTTTCCTGCTTAGTCTTTACATTAGGAGGAGCCTATACGGCATTCCTTTAGGCCAAGGTTCCAAATAAAATGTCTCATCTTTCTTTATATAACAGACACCACGCTTCATGGGGAAGTAATATTGAAATGAGTATTTATATAATTAAGCCATTTTTTTGCGCTAGCAGGGAAAACTATTATTTTTAATCAACGTTGCAATCTTGACATAAACACCTGATACATTATGTACAATTATTTGTCAGTATAAGCTAAGTATTGTATAGTGTAGAAAAGCCAATTCACATTGTAGACAGATTTCGTTCTTAGTAGGAACTCATTACTTACTGTACAAGATTTGCCGAGGACAATAAGTGTTTCAGCTTCCGATAAGGCAGAAACCGGTCTATAGGACGAATTGCCTTTTACAAATAATACAATACTTAGATTATACAAGCAAATGTAATATACAAAATGTGCCAGGTGTTCCCATCAAGATCGCAAACTTGACTAGAATAATTGTTACAACTAGTGCTCGTATAAATTATAAAAATGTTAATTTCAATACCACTTCCCCTTTGTAGCGTAGTCATTTCTATAATGGCAAATTGTGGATGATTAGTTTGAACTTCAGATCTAAAGGCCCTACCTAAGGGAAAAGCTAACCAAAAACAGTTATTAGTATATAATTGAAAAGTGTGTAGTGTGCGGCATGGTGGTTCAACAGATTTCGAAGTAGACAGATTCCCCTATCTACATTGCGGTAAATACCGTTTTCAGATCCATCAAAGTCCTATTTCACCGACGTTGGAAATTGTACAAGGAATGCCATTAAAAGTGGGAGCTTCGATATCAATCTGGAATACATACTGACCCCATATCGTCGAATTTGAATCTGATTGACTTAAACAGTTTTTGAATGTGGCGTTAATCTGGTTAAAAGAATAATGCGCACAAAGCTACTCACATAGAAGTCATGTGTTACCCAGCCAGATAAATAGATGCAATTGTTTTTGTCTAACCTGAATCGCTAATTGACGGATCTAAAAATACGGTTACGGTTGTCAGCATTACTCATTATTGGATGATAAGCGATATGAGGGTTATGCGTCTAAAATTTCCCACAACGTTGCAGTAGCGTGATACAAAATTGAGATTACAGACTTACTATATAAATATAATAGTTATAGGCTATTTGTTGCAGAAATTATTTCATTTCGTTCATACTTACTTTGGTGTATCTTTTTTCCAATTTGAGATGAAGTGAGCCAAGAGTGATTTTTTAATTGTATTGTATATTTAGAGGTAAAGAATGTCTTGCTCAAAGACGGAATGGCAACTGTTAATTCAATTAAAGTGACTCAAGCAGGATTGGGGTTGACAAATTATATAGTTACGCTTGCATAGCTAAAGTTGGCAAATATACCATCAACGAAAACTTTGATGTCTGCATCTTTCGCGAATGGAAGATTGTAGTTCCTAAAGAAAACACTTACAAAATTGAAGAACGAACACTTGTCAAACGCCAGTGCTAGTAGTAAAAGTATGCAATATTTTTCAGAATGTTTAAGTAGAGCTGTATTAATATATATATATATATATATATATATATATATATATATATATACAAATTTAGCGGAAATTTCAGTTATCGAAATTTGTGACCCATTAAGTGAAATGCAACCTTGAGGTCTAAATAGACAAATATTATGGAATGGCGATATACATTACACAGTTGAAGGACTTAGTTTAAGGTAAATAATGATCTATACAACTTCATCCAGGCCGGAAACCAGCTTTCTTCTATAGTATTTGATTAATGGGAAGTGCTGAGATTGTGCAAGATGAACAGTGTAAATAAACTCATTATGGCAGGAGACTAGTTAATACCACGATGGTCATCACATTAATTATAAATTTCCGTTTTGTAAGATGAAAAATTTGGTTGACTCACCTCAAGCAACCGACAGGGTTCCCTCATTTTATATTGTACGATAGAGATTATTCGAAGAGTTGCAAAATACCACCAACATCGTCAAAAAGTTAGTAGTAGATCGGAATTAACGAGCTTGCAACATTTAAGATGGCATTCTTTATTTATGACTTTGACGTTGGTTTAAAATAATCGTTCCGTATTTTTCATACTGGTCTACATTTGAAGATCGGGACTGATGTAAAATATCTAGAAAATTGTTTGTTTTTGTGCTCTGCTGCCTAACAAAAACACGCTTTCTATTCAGAAGATAATTGTTAATCCTATTGCTTCGCTTAATGTTAGTTTTCTCGTACATATTGCACGAACAAGTTGAAACATATTTCAGTTGCTACACGAATAAAGAATCAATTTTCACTTTATGTTTGTGCTAAAATTAGTGTCCAATAGATTTCAGAATATAAATATAGGCAGAGTTAACGATAATTTATAACTTAATTTGGAGAATCTTGCTAACTCATCATACTCTGGAACATATAATTATCCATGAAGAAGTACCTGCAAGGTGCATAGCTAGATAATGCAATGTACCCTAACTCCTTACACAAAGTTTAAGGTCTGGACTAAATAAATATAATGTTTTGTGCAACTATCTAACAGCCATACCCTATAACCTTCGCGCAAACAGCCTAAAGAGAAACTGCCACTTAAATGTATTTATGCTTTACTTAATTGTGCATAACAAAAACTTAATCATAACTTTTTGCACATTTAGTAAAGAGCATAGTTCGTAGTATAAAGTTTTCTTGCTGTTATCTGTGCTTCAATCAAAATAAGCATAAGGAGATATAATATAAAAACAACTTGATTCAAATTTTTGTAGTTATTAGTAAACATCTTTAAGCGTGTCACACAGAGTTGACAGTTTGCTATGATCCATTCACACAGACTACCTCCAAATTACGCACAAATAGCAATACCAACCTATTAATATCCGGCTTGATGCAATGATGTGGGAACAGAGGTTCGAAGCCAATAACTATTAGATAAGGCTAGACTAAAAGGTTACGTTGGACTTGCCGAATCCCGGGTTCCATTTTCTGACGCGCGACATTTATCAATTTCTGATTTAATTAACGTACGTGCTAATCATTCATATTGCAAAATGTATTTTAAAATACGCACATTAAATGTAGCGGAGTGTATACCTAATTAATATTTGTTTAACTCAACAATTTAACTATTTGGTAATAGGATATTAATCTCGGAGATTTGGTCAATATCCACCATACTCATTTTCTCCGCATTTTTCCTGTGTAAGACAATTGATAGCACTCATAGGTCGGTAAAATCTTCAATCCTTTACATCTCCAGGTGCACAGTATATGTTTGGCACTGATTGATAGGTTCTTACTTGTCCCTTCATTATGAACCCGCCCATCAGCTGTTTGTCTGAAAATGACTTTTGAACCAGATTTTCCGAATTTTCGGGATTTCATTTCCAGTCCCATCTTCAGGGTTAAAACCATACTCACAGGAAAAAACAACTTGTGGAAAATGTGTTTTCCTCATTCAAGACAAATCTATTTATATTTATTTTACTCTACTCTAATATCCGGTCTTAATCCCTTATCTCTTATACTCATACGTATACTCAAAAATGTCCACATCACCCTCCCCCCACGCTTACAGCAGCCTATACACACATGTATTTGCTTTAATATAAAGTGAAAGCAAACCATGATGTCTCGAATTTTTAATACACGTAGAAGGATAAACAAAGTAATTTAAATTTTAATCCTATTGCAGTAATCCTCAAATTCCTAGTTTAACTTATCTCATCCTGTGTTCAATAGGTTAAAGAGAAATAGAACAGTTGAAAGAATATATTTATTCCATCATTTGGACAAGACCGAATACGGAGCCAACACATACGAATTTAATTTTTCATTTAAATATCTGTGTCAAAACCATATACATATAGATAAAATTAAATGTATTAGGGCAGACAGTAAAAATAATTTAAGGATTAAAATAAAAATATATAGATCTGTCTTGAATGGGGATACCACATTTGACACAGGTTGTTTGTTCCCGTTAATATGGTGACAATCATGAAGATGTGACTGGAAATAAGGCCAAAAAATTCGGAAAAGCTGGTTTCAACGTCTTTTTCAGACAAGCAGATGATCGGTGACTTTATAGTGAAGGGACAAGTGAGAACCCATTAATCAATGCCAAACGCAAAATGTGCACTTGGATTCAACATTTTACCGACCTACGAACGCTATCAATGATCCCACACAAGAAAAAGTTGGATAAAAAGAAATAATCAACAGCGCTGCGAAAGGTATATCAATGCTTAAGCATCGACCAAAAGTAAGTGTATACAGTTGCAAAATACCGCATATTCACTCAGCAAGACTACACAATTCTTATTCAGCTCCGTGCAGTATTGAATCACTAATTTTCCATTATTAATTTTTATAAGTGTGCTTAAAAATGACACTGGGCGGCCTGTTCCTAGTGAGTGGTTTGTATTCAGTTTTTCTTCGTATAGATAGTCTGCCAACTAATGTTGATGAGAACTATCTGCCTAGATGTCTGTGGTCAGTTTCCTTCAGCAACTGAAACCTCTTCGCATTTTGCACGCTTGCACTCATTAAACACTAAGTTTTACTGAGTAGTTAGACTAACTTTGAAGCTTCATATGAAACAAGATTATGGCTGTGTTCCACTAGACCCGACTAGACCCATGTTACTATTCCCGGGCTACCTAACTCGTGCATAGCGGTCATTATCTAAAGAAAAACATAGTGCCAACTAGAGATATATATAATATTTTTATCTTGAGGCCAGTTCTGGAAAAACGCCACGCATATCGCCATCCCACAATATCCACTTTTCTCGACTTCAAGGATGCATTTGGCCCAGTGTATAAAGACGTTCTAAGTGTTACTGTGTAGATAAATCAAACTCGAGGCCGCACTTGAAATTGGATAATGGTAGTATTATATTAGAATTGACAAAATTCATGCTACTATAGCCGGATTATTTCTGACAATTTTATCCACGATAAAAATTTTGCGAGAACAGAGCGCTATCTAAATGTGTCTAATGGAAGCATTTGTAGAAATTTGAACTATATAAATGAAATTCCGTCAGGTTTCTGTAGCAGCAATATCATACAAACTACTATCAAATTAAAAAGTAAAATATTTTTGTCACCTAAAGTAAAGCTAACACCAATGCATTAAAAGTACTAAACTGAATCCAAAAATAATAATATTAGCAAAGAATTGAACAACCGTATGATAGGTATGGTAGTATGTATTAGGTATTACGAACCTAGTAAAAAATTAGTTCATTTGTGATTAGAAGGATAAACCAAAGACAGCATGAACGGAAAGTATACTCTCATGCACATTCTTTTCGTGCTTATGGGCGACTCATCAGTAGGAGCCGGTATTACGCCCTTTAACCACTATATATTTGAGTGAGGAATGTGGGATAATAGGACAGTACAATCTCCTACACGAATGTGTAAACCTGCAGTAGTGTTGCTAACATCATATAAAGTCTCGACAATGCGACTTCAACGCTAATCATTAATTATATATATATATATATATATATATATATATATATATATATATATATATTAGTTCTATGCAACAACGAGTATTTAACTGACAGGTATGGTTACCGGATATAACCGTATTGTCAGTTCTTCTCAAATGCGCCCTGTCAATCGGCAGATTAGGCAAGACCTTCGGCAGATGACGCAATGTTCGATCAGCATGCACTTTTGAAGACGATTTCGCCGGACTCTCAGTTGGCGAGATACAAATTATATTTGACTTCGAAGGCGACTGACCGCATTCATCAAGTAAAGATGTACTGTTTCTACGTCTTAATCGAGCACGCAGACCTAAGATACATCATAAATAAAGAACATAGTCACAAATTAAAAGGAGGCGTTGTGCTCAGCAACAAACAACAAAACGAATACTTAGTGATCTAGTACATGCTTATACCGTAGTTAGCGAACTATGTGGAAAACTAACGTTTTGATTTAACAAAATTTCGAAAAGGCATGTGTAAGGTGTAGAATACCAATGCATGTTAGCGAGTGCTGGTCTATTTCATTTGCGGATCTATCTGTCCACCAGAACCTGATAAATAACCTGGCAGATGGTTAAGTAGACTTTTAAGAATTCTCAGTGATGGATTTCAGGAAAGAGAAGTCCGGCTTTCAATTTATGCAGTTAAGTTAAGCCACTAGATACTCAGCTGACAAGAATCTGAAACGAAAATGAAAATGATTGTAAACAAACTACCAAAGCGGTCTCAGTTGTAATCGGACATCGGCAATATGACACAGTTATTGAAAATTCCAGCCTGAAGAACGACGGCAACTATTTGGTCAGTCCCGTAGTAGTAGCATGAGCTTTGCCGGGTCTAATGAGATTTAGACATCCTCCCGTGTCACGTAAACCCTTGAGTTTAGTTGAACTACATCGCACCAACTACTATTAAATGATTAGTGACGGAATGAGAGCAAGCGGTATCCACACGAAAAGCAAGTTTCCGCCACCGAAAAACTCTTTGGCGACTAGAGCCTGGGTAGGCACTGCCCGTTATCTTTTGTCAGCATCCAATTAAATAGAAGGAATACACTGGTTACAAATAAACCTCACTGTATATATGCAACTTATTATTCATTGACATAACGCATATAACCATAAATTACACGACCAATAATAAATCCATGCTTCATCGCCCGTCGCGTAGGACAGTATCGTATTATCTTCTAAACAATTCAGTCTGGATTAAATAAATATGGTTACTCCAGACAAGTTCATTTCTTTTAAAAGAAACATGTTGCGCGACAGGAAATAAACAATTTACCTGATTTTCGGATTGCGTACCGAAATATTTGAATCCACTGTCATCATTTCTTGTCAATCTAACACAAAACGCTATGATATAGTCGATTTTGGTCACAGAACTGAGCTATATGTAGAATCCCCGAATATAAAAGCAAACTACCATTCATTAAACCTGGATTAGTTTTCATATTAGAGTAATTTATGTTCGAACATTCAAAGGAATTAGGCAAAAATACGCTCTGGAACGTAGGCTGAGAATACTAAAACTTGATGTACGTTGCGTATCCGAAACTAACATTCAGGATCCCACGAGTATTAGATACTGGATGCATCACTCTTCTCTACACATTTTTGGCTTCAAACCTCTAGTACTGCGGAATGTTCTCCATCCGCACTATGGTGAGATAGTATTGTCCTTGGGTCACGAGCTGCAGCTTTCTTAAATAAATTGAACTAGAATAACAGCCGACTTTGCGCAGCATGCTTAAAGATACCCATTCGAATTTACGTTAGATACCTTAATCAACGTTGCTCATTCATTGTACATGTATATGCTCCCACAGAATTTAGTACAAACGATAGCAAGGACAGCTTCTAATCCTACCTAAGTTGTCTTAGATATAAGTGGTATGAACGCACAGGTTGGTGCTTAAGTGACACAAAATTTCCTTCAGATAGTTGATACACTTTAAACTTAATGTGCAACGGAAAAAACGAACGACAGTTGGATTGCGGAGCAGAGCATGGACAATACTTGAGTAGCCCAAGCATAAGATGTAGAGTAACAAGTTGAATAAATTGGCACCCACTAGCCGCAGACAACTTTAGACTCAAACAGGTAATGTAACAATTATAAGACTAAAAAAAATTATTGCGAAATATGGTTCTTCAAAATGATCTGACCTGTCTTAGACACTACCGTATAGCAAAACTGCACGTACAGATGCTCTGTACATACTAAGTTTTTGGCAGAATGAAATATTCCTGCATCCAAATAAATGGCGAAATTTACCCTACCTTTCGCAATTATCAAACTAAACTCGTTTCTTGATATTGCTTAAGTCATTGTCTTGTACATAATTACAATAGTGCATATGAGATACTAGCAGCGAGTAAGCAGTGTTGACTGTTGTTGTGACTAACATTGAGGTCGTGAGCGCTGCAATAGAACGCAGAAGTACATTAATTATATTAATTAAACACCAAAAATGAAAAGGAAATAGTTAAAAAATTTAAATTGTCTAAATGCACGCTTTATACAGGCAAACACCTGCAAATAACTGATTTAAAAATTCATAGGTTTAGTAAGTATGGCTTCTTGTGATAATTTGCAATGGTTGGTTAGGATATTTTAACACAGATGATGACCTTAACTACTATGTTAGGGGGCAACCAAGTCCAGGCTGTATGAAACAATAATTGTGAATTCTAAGGGAATTAACATAAAAAACCAGCAAAAGTGGTTTATCATAATAATGCCGAACGAGCCCAAATGGCATCAAACAAACTTTTGCCAATGTTTGCCTCCGAATTGACGAATTACTTCCGTCCCTCATCAGAATTTAAGCATATTATTACGCCGCTGAATGCGGTAAGGCAATATTTGAGGTTTGACAAAGTTGGAGCCACATTGCGACCGTAAGTTTCATAGTTATTAGCACAAAGTGTATGTGTGGCCGTCCAGGAATTAGAGGATAAAAAAGTGTTCATCCTCATCATCCCCATGAACAGCATTACAAAAGCCATAAGAAACCAATGTTTCACTGCCATAAAATCAAAAGAAGAGAAACAAAAAATAGAAAAGGAAAAAAATAATTTAGGCACCAAAATTATTGGAAAGATTTGCGAGAAAGAGTAACAAGTTAATATGATTGTATTTATCTGCATAACACAGAAATGAGATGGCGCGTATAATATTTACAAATTTGGTGCGGAAACCGTATTTCGACAGAGTAATTCAATTCACAAAATCAGATGCATCACTGAAGTCTAAAATGATGACTTGTGGGACAGCGTGGTGCATGTCGCTGTTCAAGCGCTAAGACGGCTCATGATAATCGAACCAAATAGCCTAGATACGATTGGAGTCAAAAGTATACCACGACGGTTGTCACACGAATTGCGGCTGCCTTTTTGGAAGATAGGAATGATGGTCGACTCATTCCAAACAAGTGGCACGGTCTCCTTATTCCAAATAGTATGAAAAAGATTAGTCAACTCCAGCCACCATCCTGAAATAAAATCTGAATCAACTATTCGGGTCCTGTAGCTTTGCAATATTTAAGAGATAAGACTGCATCAGTATTTTCTTCGAGAACAACATGGTTGATACAGGAATGCTTTCGGCAAACTGCACTGACGCGGGTGACCACGAAAACTTACCCGTGAAGTCTACAGCACACCTATCAAGACGAATTACTTTACCTG
Organism: Eudiplozoon nipponicum; assembly: GCA_029291075.1. Classification (NCBI taxonomy): domain Eukaryota; kingdom Metazoa; phylum Platyhelminthes; class Monogenea; order Mazocraeidea; family Diplozoidae; genus Eudiplozoon; species Eudiplozoon nipponicum. The sequence goes on along the minus strand of JAQBSW010001705.1, from coordinate 102,997 downwards.
TTATTAGATGGTTGTTACTATTATTTATAGTTTCGCTAAATTTTAATTTTCTCGGACCTGTAGCGCGGAAAAGTTGTAAAAACAGCGACCATTACATGATGAAAACTTTTTCGGTCTTTTAGGCCATTCTGTTAAAAAAGGATTCAAGGTCGACATTTAGACTGCGCAAAATTTTGCGCCTTAAAGTTCTACGAGTATTATTCTGAGCCGAGCCATCTGGCGCAACGTCTTACACTTCGTCTAAAGTTTATGCTACTTAAGTATAATCTATATTTCGAGCAACAATCCAACAGTCACCCACCTTTATCTTCCACCTAAATTAAATTCTGCGTTATTTTAGCGCCCAACTGGAGCATTCCTTTACAAGACGTCCTAGCTAATCGTGCTGGAATCGGTGGGAGAACATGCAGATACAACTAAAAGGCAACGTTAACTAATGTTTCTGGCATTGATTCTTGTAGATTTATTTAAGAGTTCCACACAAAGTCGGCTGTTTACAAGAATCCATTAAGTTAAACCAGCTTTAGCTCGTGAGCTGAGGACAATACCGACCAAACTCGAGGATTTACATGTAACGCGATGATGTCTGTTCTATTGAAGCCAGCAAGGTTCATTCTACCGTTCTCAGGCTGACTTTGTCCGTCGGACAATAGACCGCCAAATTTCTACAACTACAAGACAGATTACTATGGCTACGGTGGTCGTTCAATTAGTTTTTCATAGATTCATCGTATGTATAATTTAAACGAAGAGTATTAGATCCCTTTCGTGCCAGGCTTCAGAATCTGATTTTGGAATTATACAGGCTGTTCCTGAATATCATGACAGGCATTAAGCGATGATTTCCAAGCTAACAGAAGTTTTGCCGAGTTTGAAATTGCATGAGGCTAACATATGTATGCTGCTGAGATGCAGTGCTCTCTCGAGCACGCTTAAGACGGGAGGAAAGAATGCAGGCTTTCCAAATTTCGACAGTGGCGTCCATCACAAAGAGCATAAATGCTAATAGCTATTGCTCTGGGGAAATTATATTTTAATTGGTAAAACGTCGTTCACATATGCAAGCAGAAATGAAAAACGCTGGTTTATGCACACTTTATTTTGGTCTTTTAAAAAACTCCCGTTTTAATTTGGTCTAAAATAAAATTCCAAGGATACTATTTCAGTACTACTGACAACAAGTAAATATCGTTGCTATAAAACTGGACTTGCCCGAAGCAGATTGGAACGTCTCGCCAAAAGAGGATTGTTTTCTTTCATTCATGCCATAATCATCCGAACTACCTGAGGTACAGGCTAGCATAGCTGGTAGTCGACAACCGATTCCAAGTACTTGTCCCGTGGTCGAAGATGGTTCACTTATCTGATAGCCACACGAATTCAAACCAGCAGACTTTGTACAATTGTACTTACTATCAGTTGAAAAGTTAGCTAGATACTTTACTTTACGCCCATTCGCTGAACTTGCGGCGCCAATATGAGACGACTTCAATTGTCCAGATGCTGCAGCATTGCCTTGACCAGCAACACCTCCCAGACAGGCTAATGCAATCATTAATGTTCCGGCTCGTTGTGAATGCCTAGTACCATCACCAGAGTTTAATTGACTTCCTGCCGCAACCGGGCTGTTAACACAAGACGAGTCATCTTGACATAATTCAGTAACCTCATGTAAATTGTTGGCGTCGTAGGCGGAAATAACAGCGTCTAACTCATCAAGACTACGACGCAACTCTTCACTATTTCATTAAAAAATAAACACTACTAACTATTTATAAAACAAAATTATTTTAATATGCAAAATTTTAGTTTGTTTGCAAAGTTTATCCAACAAGATAGGTGATCACTTCCAGAATCAGTAATTAATGGAATCATATCAAGCAAAATGAAATTTTCAAATAAAAAAATGTATGCATCAATCTCGTGAAAAATGGCGCCTTTCCGTACGAGGTAAATGGGAATAGTTCACGCATACGATGGACTTCAAATACTTTCTAATATCTTATAGAGTCCCACTTGCAACATTTGAACTGTTACAATATAAAGTTTTTGGTTCTACCAGAAAGACCCTTTCGGGCCACTTAGAAGAGCAACTAGAACGTTGACGCAGCCATCATTCTTTTTCATGTTAAGCCTCGAGTTTGGTATAACTAGGCAGTAACACAGTGCTGGAATGAGAGCAAGTTTTCCAGACGCGAAGGGTAGTTCTGGGCTGCAGAATGAATCTTCGGTCACTGGAATCTTCGTACATAGTGCTCATCAGGCTTGGTTGGCACAGAAGGAAATTTCTGAATAACAACCATCCCCACTAGGAATGTTCGACCTAGTGTCCTTTTACAGGCTGCATATAACCATAAACAATACGAATTATAATGAATCCATATTCATTGGGCCATCATTTATGAAAGGCAAGGTCTCCTTATCCACTGAGTTCTGCAGGATGGAAAGGCAAAATCAGGCTACTGCTGACACCTTTAACTGCGATTCTGCCTCTTTTCTCTTCTCAATACAAAAAATAACGCTCATTTGGATACTATAAATGAGCCCAATAGTGGATTTCAAAATATAGAAAATAGTTCAAATAGCTAGGTTAGATTATAACGTTAGAGCATCCGATGTGCGAAAATTAAAACAAACTGGACAACAAGAAGCTCATACACGTACGTTTATTAAAGTAAAAATCAGTAATTGATGTGAATCTGAAACAAGAATACGGGACACTACGAGCATTACAGAACGGGGTGCACCATCCTAATCTACGCGTTGTTGGCTGCGAATCTCTTGTACCACGGAATTTTCGCGATCTGTTAAGTAGGCCATCTGTATTGTCTTTAGCTCACGAGCTGAATGGATCCATGTAAACAGGCAACTCTGTGCAATACGCTTAAAACATCTACAAAAATAAATGCTAGAAACCTTAGTTAACATTGCCTTTTAGTTCTTTAAATCAAGTTTGTGTTTTAAGTAAACACCAATCCCAGTGTATTGAAGCAGTCATCGAAGAAAATAACAAAACTACCACCAGTAACACGCACTGACGCAATTCGACCTAACATAATCATTAGCAGTACGACAGAAAACTGACTAGCGAGGATCATTCTGCACTGCATATATATGAAAAGCAAGATTAGACACGCGGTTCTCACCTCTAATAGTCACGCATACATGGTACTTGGCTGGAAACATCGGTTGCTCAATTTCTATGCAGTCATGAACAATAACTGTTTGCAACTTTCGCCACACATATATAGGCAATACAATTAATAAATAATTGATTTGGCAAGTGGTTGCACGCACTAGTGCCTTCGACTAGTGGTAGTTTTGCTATTTCGTTCGATGAAGGACTAAATACATTGGAATTGATGTTTAGTTCACTCACAAACTTGATCTAAGGAATTGTTGTCATCATCCGCGCAATTAATTAATATTTAGCTGTATTGCATATATATATATATGGGTGGCAACAAATATGACTCTATTTTCTAGTTCTTGTTTTGGCTGATTGGTAAGTGTGTATGCATTTGTGTGTGTGTGTGGTCCTGTTTGCATGTAAAGCCCTTCCCACTGTATTGCAATGTGATGTCTGAGATCTGGTCATTATTAAATTGATGGCTTGAGAATAACCATCTTTTCGAATTGTTCGCTGTTACGTGTACGAGTGCTATTTTTCCGAGTGTAGCCTTTCGTTTCACCTTTTTGTGCAAAGTTGTGTTCTTCTCTTGGTAACAGCGCAAGTATGGAGTGCAGTTTTTAAAGCTATTATTTTTTCGAAATTTCTGTCACCGTGTGTGCATGTTTTTTTCCTCTTCAGCTTGTTGCCAATTCGATTGAATTTTTGTGGATTCTGGTCGAGAGCCTGTTCGGTTTCGCCTGGATTGTTGAATTTTGTTATTCGTGGCCAGTTGATTAGAATATCATGTTGATGAAAATTTTGAATATTTAGGTCAGGTACTTGTTGTTTCATAAATAAACAATATTTTTTCCGATTTTGCATTATGTACAATTAAGAAATTGGTCGAATTGACTGGGTGCCATGTTTCCAATATATGATCGGAAATAGCTGATTTTCCTGACGGTGCCAAGCCTTTGTTAATCAATTTCTGCGGTAAATGTTGCTGGATTCTGTTTATCAATTGCTTTTTCGTACGTCCGATATATGTGCTACCGCACATACATGAGAATTTTTAGACTGAATGATTTGGAGAGAATTGGAAATTGATCTTTGGCATCCAACCTCATGATTCTCTGTGTACTAAATGTCATTTTAACTTTAACACTGGGAAAATTCTCCTTAGTTATTCTATTCAACCGCCGCGATTAACAAAGGCTTGGCACCGTCAGGAAAATCAGCTATTTCCGATCATATATTGGCAACGGGGCACCTGTCAATTCGACCAATTTCACAATTCTACATAAGGTAAAATCAGAATATATATATATATATATATATATATATATATATATATGGGTAAAAGCAAACAGTTTATGTTCGTGATTGCATAGAAATTGTGCAACCAACATTTCCAGTCAAGTAGCATGTATACGGGACTATTAGAGGAGAGAGCCGCATATCTAATTTTGCTTTCCATATATATGCAGTGTTCAAATCTGCTACTGTGATTAGAGGCATGAGGATGATATGGGAAACTTTATATCGCAACGTCGCCAGGCAACGAAGATTATATATCACCTCATTTCCAGTGGTTAGTATGAACGATGTTTAAGCCATCGGAAGAAAGGGACGAATACGCACTCAGCCTGATCGAAGACAAAACAGATGCGTACTTGGAAATATGGATCAATCGGACTTTTGCGAAACTGATAACGCAAAGCGACAACCCGTGAACGTAAATCGTAGAGATTCAACATATCATATAAAAATTAGTTATAGATGATGTGGTTACATCTAGGATTGTTAGTCGATTTGGAACACTGGTCAACTCGGATCATGCACCTATACGTTCTATATTTACACAAATTTTTTTCGGAAGGTAAATAAAAATAAAAATCGAATAGATCTAAGCAAATACGAACAAGCGTCCTTCCCAGAAAAAATATGAAGATATTCTAAATTTAAAGCTCTCGTAGAAATAATCAATAAGCCTCTGTAAAATCTATGGAGATTCTCGAAAATAGACGCGAAATTCTAGCCTAGCGTAATTTAAAATATTACTCGAAGAGTTGTAAGGCGCTAAATTAAGCGCAGTATGTCGATCTCTAATTACTTTAGGCCAGCAAGGCTGAAGAAATGGAAGAAGCTTTCGCAACAGACAATAGCCGATGTACGTTTTAATTTATCCGCGTGACAGGTCCGAGAAAAATAAAAATTAGCAAAACTATTAATGATAGTAACAAAAATCTAATAACCGATAAATAATTCGTCTTGATAGGTGGGCTGAACACTTCATTGATAAGTTTTCGTGAGCACCTGCACCGGTTCCGATTCCCGAGAACATGTCTGTATCAGCAGTGTGGAATTTCAATCTCGAAGAGCCTTCAAAATTAGAAGTACTGGATAAAATATTATATCTTTAACGTCGCAAAGCTGCAGGCCCCAATGATTTGCTTATTTAGGATGTTGCCGATATGATTTCGGGAGTTTTTTTCTTGATTTTTTCGTACTATATTGAATGACGAGACCGTGCCACTTGTTTGGAATGAGTCGACCATCAATCCTACTTTTAGAAAAAGCAATCATAATTCGTCTGATACAATCATATCTACGTAATTTGCTCCGATTTCATTACACTGTCTTAGCGCTTCCCTTGAAGTACCTACTAGAAAAGAACAAGCTAGATTTTGGTCAATACGAGGTCGTGTAAATAATCTTTACCCTAAAGCAAGTTCTTGAACAGCGACATGCAAAACGGCGTCTCGCAACATCCATTTTTTTCTAGACTTCAAGTGTACATCTGATATGGTGGATAACAATGCCTTATTCGATATTCTGTCGAAAAGCAGTGTGCGCACAAAATTTGTAAATATCACATATGCTTTCTACACAAACACTTCCAGATGTTTTTAAAGTCTACAACGAATTAATAAACAAGTATAAAACCAGCAGTAATGTTCGCCAAAGCTGTCCACTTCCTCTTTTTTAATTATGTTATAGACGTTGTCATGAGCACTCTTACACACGTTCAGGATGCAGCTGTTTAAGTTTTTCCGGGCAGTATATTATTTGATCCTAAATATACATACTATGCAGAATTATGATACCACACGCAAGATTCTGCCCAGGCCCTCTTGATTAAATTAACAGTCGTTGTTCCATCCATCGGTATGTAATTAGCACCCTCTAAATGCAAGATCACTGATATGATTGTTTATTTGTACACACATTTATATTCACACTGTTCGTATACTAACATGTTTTGTTTTGTCTTTTAGCATGTATATCTGCATTATATGATGAATAAAGCCTAATATTTTAGGCAACTCTTTCTTCTGACTTGTCTAATCATTCTGCCCGTTTGCTGTGCTTGTTACTGTGATTCAGAACAATTTATTCATCATATAACCCAATCATGGAACGCCTAATAAGACCAGAAAGATTTGATGTTGAACCTAGTGCACCAGATGCAGCAAAACAATGGAATCATTGGTATCGTACATTCTGTGGTCTCCTGAAATCAGTGGAATACATGAATCCGGATAAATTAGACACTCTTATTTCCTACGTCTCTCCTAACGTATATGAACACACCGTTGACTGTGATACATTTGATCATGCTATCAAAACTCTAATGAATCTCTATGTCAGACCGAAAAATGAAGTCTTTGTTCGTCATATACTCGCTACTACTAAACAAGAAAATGGACAAACATTGGATCAATTTGTTCAGATTATGAAATCGTTAGCTAGGGAGTGCAATTTCAAACCAACTACGGCCGAGGAAAATCGAGACGATGCTCTGCGCGATGCCTTCATTAATGGAATCCAGTCCAATTCAATCAGACAACGTCTCTTAGAACACAACTCACTTAATTTTCAAGCGGCTTTTGATCAAGCACGTGGTCTCGAAATGGCGGAAAAGCAATCATTATCATATCAAAACTGTTTGAATTCTGCACACACTGCAACGGTTTAGCCACTCTGTCCTTCATCAACCTCCGAATAAATCTACAGATAATCTTGTTGCTGCTGTTAAACAAAAATGTGACTTTTGTGGGTACGATTATCATTTAAGATGAAATGTCCGGCCAGAAACGCTTTCTGTAAAAGTTGTGAAACAAAGGACATTTTCAAAAGGTATGTCGCTCTAAGAATCACCGCCCAGTGTTTTCGACGCTTCATCCTACCATATCTGCAACTGTATTAGCTGCTGCTCCTGATTGTCTCACCAAATGTGTAATAAATCTAGAAGTCAATAACATAAATTGTCATGCTCGTTGCGGCAGTTCCTGTAGTTATGTTTCAGAAGCCTTCGCTCTTGAAAAATAATTGGAAAATTCACTCCTCACGAGAAACACTAACCATGGCGTCTAGCTCATTATCGAGTCATACCAAAGGCCATTGTTTTGTGTCGATTCAATACAAATCATGTGTTTATAAAAATATCAAGCTATCTATACTTTCTGGATCTTTGTACTAGACGTACTCCTCGGTCATGACTTCCTTGTGTTGCATAAAAGTGTAAATATCTCTTTTGGTGGTCATAAATCGTCATTCACCGTCTGTTTACTGAAACCTGCATCTGTTACGTCTCCGCCTCTTTCCACCATTTAACTGCTAACTGAGGCCTAATAAAGCCAATGCTACGAAATCAAGAAGGTACAATCGAATGGATGAAATATTTATCCGATGAAATAAACAGATTAGTTACTGATGGCATTATTGAACCTTCAACATCCCCGTGGAGAGCATAAGTTCTCGTGGTATCGAATGTGGAGAATCACAAGAAACGTATGGTTGTGGACTACAGACAAACGATCAACATATTCACACTCTTAGACGCCTATCCTTTGCCGAAAATAGACCAAATGGCTGAAACCATTTCAAAATATCATATATTCAGCACTTTTCGATCTCAAAAGTGCTTACCACCAAATACCTATCCAAGAACATGAAAAGGTATTTACTGCTTTCGAAGCGTGTGGACGCTTGTTTCCTAATTCCGTCGCATTCTTCGAATGACGAATGGTGTCTCATGTTTCCAAAGAACTATGGATCATATAATCGCACAGGAACATCTCACAGATACATTTGTCTATGTGGACAATGTGACAGTTTGCGGAGAGATACGCTTGAACACGAAACAAATCTCAACAAATTTCTTAATGCCGCTAAAAAATATGGATTGACCTTAAATGAATCAAAGAGCATTTTCGCAGCTAAAGAAATTACTCTGGGTTTTCAAATATCGAAATGGAAAAATTAAACCTGATCCTGACCGATTAAAGCCTTTACAAGATCTCCCACCACCGTCGAATGTGCAATCGCAACAAAGAATTTTCGCTTATTATTCGCCGTGGATCTCCAACTTCTCCGATAAAATTCACTCACTCACCATAATCGAACTTTTCCTTTGCCCGTCTCTTCTCAGAAACAAAATTTCGATGACCTTTAAAAAAGAATTAGCCGTAGCAACTCTAGCTTCTAACGCAGGATATTATTTTCTTTTTCTTCTTGTCGTCGAAACTGATGCTTCGGACGTAGCTATTGCTGCCACTTTGAACCAAGATGGAAGACCCGTGGCGTTTTTCTCTCGGACGTTGACGCCATCTGAAAAACATCACTCAGCTGTTGAAAAAGAAGCCTATGCTGTGGTTGAAGCTATTCGAAAATGATATATTTGCTTTGGGTAATCATTTCAACTTGTCACTGATCAAAGATCTGTTTCCTTTATTTTTGGCAATCAAAATCGAGGAAGAGCAAGAACGATAAAATTTTTGCGCTGGAAAATGGAATTATCAATTACAGCTTCGATGTTGTCTATGGACCCGGAAAAGATAACAAAGCAGCAGATGCACTAAGTCGATCCTGTTGTGGTGCGCTTCTAAATGGACTGGATTTAAAACAAATACATGATTCTCTTTGTCATCCTTTGTGAAATCTCGTAATTTACCATATTCTATTGATGAAATTCGAAAAATGACCTTGAGTTGTGAAGTGTGCTCTGAAATCAAGCCCAGATTTTCTTCGGCAATTCAAGGCCAATTAATCAAAGCTACCCAACCGTTTGGAGCGGTTATCTATGGATTTTAAAGGACCTCTTCCTTCATCAACTCGTAATCGTTATCTACTGACGTTCATCGATGAATATTCTCGGATTTCCCTTGCATTTGCTTGTCCTGACCTTAGCAGTCACACCGTCCATACTTCACCTGTGTCAAATATTCGCTATGTTTGAGATGCCTTCGTACATTCACTCAGACAGAGGTTCTTCCTTCATGTCGACCGAGGTACAAAATTTTCTTCGGGAAAAAGGTATAGCTTCGAGTAGAACGACTCCTTATAATCCCAAAGGAAATGGACAGGTAGAAATAATGAATGGTACCTTATGGAAATCGATCCTTCTCGCTCTCAGATCAAAAAGGCTGTCAGTTGAAAACTGGGAATGCGTGCTGCTGGACGCATTACATTCAATCCGTTCATTATTGTGCACATCTACCAACGAAACCCCTCACGAGCGTCTTTTTCGACACAATAGAAGGTCGACTTTTGGTAACACACTCCCAACCTGGCTTACTGTTCCTGGCAAAGTTTTACTCAAGAAGAATGCTAGAATTTCTAAATATGACCCCTCTGTGGAAGAAGTTGAACTAATTCATTGCAATCCTAACTATGCGCATGTTCGTTTTTCTGATGGAAGAGAAGATACAGTATCTATCCGTCAATTAGCCCCGAAAGGCTCCGACGCACTGATGAATGAAGCTGGAACTAATATGGGACTCCGTGAAAATGAACCGGTTGTTGCTGATGAACAAACCTCCTATAATGACGATACCGATAATGATAATGTTAAGGCAAATGGTGAATCTACGGATAACTCAAATGCTCGTGACCTATCAGAGAATCTCGAAAACCTTATCAATCAACAACAACGTGTTCATCCTTATAACTTACGAAGTGGAAATGTTTAAATACTATGTTTTCTCAATCCTCTTTGAATTGTTACTATAACATTCTTGTTCCGACTCTGACGCTACGCTACAAATCGCAGTGGAGGAGAATGATATGATTGTTTATTTGTACACACATTTATATTCACACCGTTCGTATACTAACATGTTTTGCTTTGTCTTTTAGCCTGTATATCTGCATTATATGATAAATAAGGCCTAATATTTTAGGCAACTCTTTCTTCTGATTTTTCGACTCACTCTGCCCGTTTGCTGTGCTTGTTACTGTGATTCAGAACAATTACCCACAACTCACTCTAACTTTACGACTGCAGAGTGAACATTTGGACATGGTTTACAGGTTTACACACCTTGACAAATCTATCATTAGATCGCACAATATGTTTAACGAAGACAGTATGAAAAACCCGAAATCTAAAATCGCCTTTTCGAAACTTCGCCATTTATGGAGAAAACCGAATATTTAACTATACCTTAAACGTCATCTGTACGCGCAGTTTTACTATGCGCTAGTGAGGCTTGCCCCCTTAGAGTAGATGATTTTAGACGCTTACGGATATTCGACCTGTCTTTTTAAAAGCATAGCCCATGTACTTAACCAATAACGAAAAACCAACTCTAACATCCAAGGACGTATTTTTGCAATGGCCAACAAGTGATCCGCGTTAGAAAAACTATTAAGGCTCTATCAACCACGTTGTGCGGAAGTCCTAAATTCTATTGGCGGGTATAAATTTATTCTCGTACGCGGCGCCAGATTGCCATAGGAAACAATGTGGACAGAATTTATCAAGACCGAAACAGTTCAATTCAACTACATCCAAATTGAACGCTATGGAACCAAGTCATTTGCTAGTATGGGGCCCACGCTCTTGGTTGGAAGACATGCACGAAATAGCATTGAATCGAGTCCAGTAGCGATCTTTTTGCAGATTTATAGTATAATAATCTTCGTAACATTCTTTTCCTAGAAAACCGCCCGGAAGGTGTATTTCTGATTTTGTCTTTCCTTCAAGCTGACTTGACCATATTAGGGTTGTGTAGAGGTTTATTATGTCCCATTTGTGTCTTGTCTAGGTAAATATATTCATAGCGAGATGGATTAATCTACCGCCTGTAACATTAACGTAGGACAGAGAAAATTTAATAAACACATCAATTAAGAGGTTCAACAAAAATGGAGAAAAAATAGAATCACGCCGAGTGCTACTGTTAGAAGTGTAGTTTTGCAGTAATTCATTATATAGATACATATAATCGATGATGAAATAATTGGTTCGTTCATTGTTATTTTTCTGATATCTTACGCAAATAAATTCGAATAATCTTCTGATGTTACCTGAATTACATGTTTCTTTCATCTTATCAGTCTATTTGGAAAAGAAATATTTTAGATAGGCTATTATACCGTGCCCAAAACATTCACGAGCATTATTAAAAACCGCGAGTGGTGAGGGGACACCACTTGTACCAAATTCCCAAGAAACTCCATGAAATGTCACTGGAGCCGGCTTATCCTCCAAAAGGAGTCAGCCGCAGTAAAGTAAAGTAAAGTAAGTATTATTAAAAACCGAGGGAGAATGAATATGGCGCAGTTGCCATAATTTCTAGACTTATCAGGGACCACAAGCCTAATTCTACGGGAACACAACATGCTACATAGTCAAGTTCATTCTTTAGGCATAGCCGACATTATATTCGACCGTAATATGCTCACCACCAAAGACAAGTGAAGTTCAATTTTTAAAATCTTCATATTTCCCCCCGAAAAGAAGTCTTCGTGAGTTTTAAAACTTGTTCATAATTACAATTCCCGAAAATGTGAGTTAAATGATGTTGATAAATATGAAGATAATGGCGACGATAACAATGATGATGATTACGACGATAATTATGTTGATTATGACGACGACAACGATTATAATGTTGTGATATTGATGATGATAATGGAAACGGTGGTGCAGATGATGATTATTAGTAGTATAAGTAGTAGTAGCAGTATTAGCAATAGTTATTAATATCATTATTTCCTGATTTATTATTAAAAGTAAATGTCCGTATAGTACAGATTGTCACAATGAAACTCTAATTTTTCGAACAATAACACGTTTCTATTTTTGTTCAGCCGATTAAAAGATCGGCTTATTTTCAATCTAAATTATCAGTTACTCAGTATTCACCTTTTTGATACAGAAATTGACTGCATATTTACACATAAACTTAAGGGGAAATATTATTCTTGGTAGCCATGTAGCTAGGAGCGATTTAATCATCATTTTACCGCCAGAAAACACATTCATTTGTGCAATAACATGAAGGCTACTACTTGAACAATTACGTGTAGCCCTTACGTATCTTGGGAGCTCTACCAATAATGTAGGCAATATGTCCAACATGGTGAGAATACGGATCGCCAAAGCTAGAGTAGCTTTCTCGAACCTTCGTCATTTATGGAGAAACATGAATATTTCACTTTGCCTTAAAGGTTGTGTTTACAAGGCATCTGTGCGCGCAGTTTTACTAGACGCTAGTGAAACTTGGTCTCTTAGAGTTGATGATATTAGACGCTTACAGGCATTCGACCATCATTGTTCGAGAAGTATAGCACATGTTGATTACCAACAAAGAATAACCAACGTTAACACCCTTAGATGTACTTTTGGATCTCTCTCTCTCTCTCTCGTAAATCTCACTAATAATTTGTCTAATTTCGTTTATATACTTTTTTCACTCCTTATGGTTATATGGCAGTGAAACATTAGTCACTTTTGACTTTCGTGTGACTGAACATAATTATGATGATGATGATGTGTAGCATTGTCCAAATATACCCCTCACTCGATATTTTAATAGTGCTTTTGACTCAGTAGATCCCTGTGCTCTACTCGATACTCTGCCGAAAGGTTGTGACCACTAAATTTGTAAATAAGATTCACGCTCTCTACAAGAAACTGCGGGTTGAGTTATGGTCTAAAACCCTCCTACTAGCAGTGATGTTAGTCAGGAATTTATATCTTAATCAATTTTGTTCAAGTGGTAATAGAGGCCATTCTGAACTATACTCTTCCATACGTTCAGAATAAAGGCTTCGAAGTAGTCCCGCAAATAGACTAGGCAATTGTGATTAATCAAACGATATTGTGCTATCATTCGAAAAAAGCGATTCTGCTCAGACATCTTAAGTAGATAAGTGGTTGTCGTCCAGCCTTTCGGAAAGAGATTCGCACTGCCCACTATCTGAACCAGATACTCTCCTTCACAAATAAGTGCCTTTTAACAATTTCTTATATTAAATTATAAATTTTGTCATTATTCAAACGAAATATTTATTTCTCTCATGGTTATATGGCAATGAAATAAGTTATCAAAGACTATTTCATTGCTATACGAAATGGTGATGATATTATAGCAAATTCAATTAATCAAATATCTGGTTTTGTCCTTATTGGACCATCATCAGCATATAAAACAACGCGATAACTTACAATAGATGATGCTTCAATGCCTCAGACTTGAGAAAAACTTTTATAATAGAATAAATTGAAAAACTACAAAAAATAATTTCAAAATAAAAAAGATGTATAAAGAGAGGGATCGAGTTCAGTTGAAGATACTTAGCAAGGTCAAACAAAAACATAAACCCCTTACACAACACAATTTACAACAAGGCGATATCAAAAGTATAATTTCAGTTTGGTGTTCACTACACCTTTACGTAAAAATCTAAACATCGCAATTATTTTTAAATAAGAAGGAAGGTTAAGAAGATTATCCTACTAGAAATCTGCAAAACGATTGCCCGTGTGATCGATTCAATGCATTACCACACAGATTTCAACCAACAATCACGATGTGGACATGGACCACATTCTCGTACACGAGCAATTGGATTGTAGTTAACTTTAGCTGTTTCTGTCAATCTCGGGCTGCATGAGAAAATATTGCTCTACTAAACAATCTAAATGAAGACACGTAAAATTTGCCCACGCCGACATAACTAATGAAGCCTAAATTGTTTGTCTGACGCAAAGGACCTGCTGGATGATACAAAAATACGTTTTAATTACGTCAGCGGTTCGATGGTGGCATAATACACGGGCGATACCTCTAAAAAACGGGGGTCGAATGCCTGTATGCACCAAGTTTCACTAAGTACAGTAAGACGAACTATAAGGCAAATTGAGTTACCCCTACTCCTCTAAAAATGGCAAGAGTTTGAGAAAGATACCAGCTTTCATGATCTTCAAATTTACATCGTCACCTATATTGCTAGAATTGTTGATAAAGTTACTAATATACTTAAATTTGTCAGTTAAGACCAATCTCCACTAAAAAGTCACTCCGGATTCGGATAATAACAATTTAATAGAATTGTGTTAGAATATTAAACGAGACATTCATGAATTGAAGATTCATTCGAGTTACATTTCCAGAAAAGCTAGGAGAAATTTCACTACAGCTTCGGAGAATAATACTTTAATAGAATTGTGTTAGAATATTATACAACAAGATATTCCTGAATTGAAGGTTCATTCGAGTTACTTTTCCGGAAAAGCTAGAAGGGGAAATTCCAAAAGTTACCATCAATATTTCCACAAAGGATGTATATTATCAAAACTAGTCACATTATACAATCGATTGCAAACAGACAAATGCAACCAGCACCCGGTTAGTTTTAATATCTACGAAAGGCGAACAGATCTAGCTGGACAACTAGAAACTCAGTGATGTACTCAAACATCATAATAAAATAATCAAGTGATAATTAGTAAACGTTACAAAGTAATATAATATTTTAGGAATAAATACACAAATCTCACGATATGCCATCAAGCTTTGCAACTACCTCAGTTTAGTCAGTGTTCACTTCATAGTCTACGCCAATGCCATTACCTTATTGCACAAAAAACCATTATGCTAGTAAAATGAAAACCGTCTACCTAATTAAAATATAAAATACTGGTTTTCATCAATACAGTGCTCATCACATCAGGCCCAATCATAAAATCATAATGTGTGAAAAGTTACTCTACTAGTATACCGAAAAACATATACTTCTAGTCAAGACATATTCTTTTCTATTTTGACTTACTAAATATTTTTTTCAAATTCCAAACCTGTAACGTTAATGGCTGCGCCCATTTTGCTTATCCACAATACACAAAGATAACACTGGTTCAGTAAATGCATAAAAACGTTTTAAACACATGTTGCAATGCAAATCTTGACTACCATATTCATGAAGAAGAAAAGCTAAAAACGAACAGTTCTTTAGATCAAACTCGCCAAAATGATTTAAATAATTGTTATCACCACTCGCGCAATCAGTTTACATTTATTTATATTGCTTATAAACAAACAAATCTTTTCCCATTATTTAACACTTGGTATTTTAAATTATTACATACTATCAATAAGAGATTACGATCGGCAAGCCACGAAGTAAAAAGCATGACTAATTAATTGTACCGCATAAGTAGCGAAACGAGAATAAGAAAAGACCAAATACAGTCAAATTGTTGAGGAAGGTATTTCTTCCGATGAAAATTAATACTTTATTTTTTCAGGCCAACATTTACTAATTTTGTTACTATGTAAACATAGTACTAAGCAACTAATGATAAATAATACATTTATTTGGCATCAATGGCCAAAATGCTTGACTATTGAAATTAAATTGACTATCACAGTATTTAATAGCAGGGGGAGGAATTGAGGAAGAGAAATTCTTTCATCAACTTAAGAATAGTTCTGTAAACAATGATTATCTAGTTATTTGTAGCAAATAAATAACTACGAAGTTAAAGTACACTAAAGAATTTTTTAACTTTAGTTTTCTGAATTTTATGCCTGACGCATGTGACATTCCCTGTTAACCTGTAGCAACTTTCTGATAGGCTCATTAAAACTTGATTTTCACAATAAATTTCTGTCACAACGAGAACAGGTTGTTCATTTTTGTGTAGTTTTGCTGCGATCAACATGGAAGCTATTCTTAAATTTTGAAGATAACAGATAATTTGGTTTAACAAGAGAAACCCATCTTATTAGACTCTACGAAATGTAACCAAATAATTATATATATATATATATATATATATATATATATATACATATATATGCTTCAGCTGAAGACGGTAACTAAAAAACCCTGTTGGTCCACCCAACGGTTTGCATCGGACATTGACCCCCCCCCCTCGTCTTCCATCAGTCATAACCTCGTTCAACGGACGCCAGTGATCCCTGCACGACACACTTGCTTCAATCTAGTTGACTCCATCCTGGTCAATACTACACTTCAGAAATTCAATATCCACGACAAAGGACTCCGTCTGCTTCCGGTCCCCCATCATTTCTAATTTCACACTCAAACTAATCTGTCCGAACTATTGATGCTCGGACACTTCATGGACTGAACTCCAATTGATCTTGTCTAGTCAAATGGAATTTCGTTTTTATTTTTCACCAACTGAGCTATCATGTAAATTGATGAAAATATGCCTCTTCCCCAACTCCTCCCCCGCTATTAAATACTTTGCTAGGCCCAATTTTATTCACCTTCACATATCCTACCTTTGATTCATTATTTCAATGGTCGGCCAGTTGGCCTTTGATGCCAAATAAATATTATTATTATTATTAAAGGTATAAAATAAAAGTTACTCATTTACCTGTAGGAACAAAGTGAAAATCTATGTGAACTACATGTAGCCGTATCCATATTAAATTTGTATAAATCTAATTATACTCCATGGGAAACCAACGCGCACCATATTCCATTATCTAAGAGGTTCAATAAAATAAATAATAATGTAATTATTTAATCAATTTTTATCAAATAAAACTCCAAAATTATAGTAAAATAACACTACATTAAGAAATTTAAAATCTGAATCGTAATGCTGTTAAAAGTTAAAGTAATATTCTGAAAATCTGATGTATTTCTGTTTAGTACATAGGACATCGTATCGCGTAACGGTAAAATGCCCGCGTATATAATTTTGGAATTTGATAACAAATTGTAACGACACAAATCAAACGCCGACATATTGCGTAAATTAAATTCAAATTTATTTACGTTGCACCAATGAGAAAAAAGCGAAATTGCCGTTTAACCACGTTTAACCAATAGTGTGCAAGTAGACATATTGCATGCTATTTAAGCACGGTAATTTACCATGCAAGTCGGTTGTGGCATTTGCATTCTACCTGCTTCACGCGTGTGCGTTCTGTCGGCTGTCAATACCTACGCTGGTGATTTGATAGTTTCACCAACGACTAACTACATCCGTGACTCATCTTGTTGCGGTATACCGGAGAGACGAGCCAATTAAGTGCAGAACCTGCAGGACGCTATCCACATCGTGATTACAGCTCGACCACGGGAGCGACAACTCAACCAGAGTCCACCCAAGGCTCTAGGACATCTTCAAACTCTGAGGACTTCAAGAGAACGCATTACCAGGCCCTCTTAAGGGCCTCCATATCAGTAACTAATCTCTATTCAGAGCACCTTAACCGAGTTTGTAACGTCGTACGGCATTTACTTGAAGCCGGGCGTTTACAAAATTGGCGACCGCGCCAGGATATTGATTATTGTTCTGATTTTTTTGGTATAAATAAAATTGCCTTCCTTTTTCATCTATTTGGGATAAAAATCCGAGATAAATCAAGTGAATGCTCGACCAAAATTCGTTTCCAAGTCAAATTATAATGGTAGACGGCGATCGAGATCACCGCAATCCTTTAATAAATATGCTCCAAAGAACTGGTGTTATAACCACCAGAAGTTTTTTATGCTTGCCAAGTTTGTCTTTGTCGTTCCGAAGAATTTCCGAATGAGTGTCAATTTCCACAGCTGACGGAGAGGAGAACAGACCGCAGGCACAAGGGTGCATCAGTATCGGGAAACGTCTGGCGCAGGAAGTAGAAGACCGTACTTTCTGCACGTCAGCGGCATCAACGGCGCTACAGGGAAGAAGCCAACTACAATCCGACATCCCTGTCGACTCTTTTCGTCCACGCCGAATTTTTCACATAGAGAACCAACAGACAATGCCGGTCGCAATCACCAGCCTACTTGTTTGCATGACCCGGCCAAACAGCCAAACGAACTTCTGCACCTTCTTGATTTCAAAACTGGCGAAGAGTTTATCGTAGACACAGGTGCGGCAGTCTCAGTTCTCAAGGGTAATTCAATGGCCGAGATGTCGCTAGGCGTTCTTCTCGCAACAGCTACAGGCGAGCCCATACCAACTTATGGCTGCCAATAACGCACACTCAACATAGGTCTACGACGTGAATTTTCCCACAACTTCATCATTGCCAAGGTCTCACATAATATAATAGGCCTTGATTTCCTTCTAAAATTTCGGCTCATTGTTGATCTTGCTAATCAAAAGATCATCGACCCCTCCACCGGACTTGAACAAAGCTTTTGGACACTTGCCTCTGAGCGTTTGGAGTTACAGGTCATTCAGCCAACCCCAGTGCATCATTCAGCAGAGATATCAGCAGCTATTCGAAAATACAAATCGCTTTTCGATCTTAACAAGTCAGAGCTACGAGTCTCCAACACGATGCACCATATCGTCACAGAAGGACAACCTATTGCACTCAAGAAGCGACCACTGGCTCCTGCTAAGCTGAAAGCTGCCAAGAAGAATTCTCAAGGCTTTTGGAAGAGGGAATCATCAGACCATCGAAAAGTTCATGGGCGTCACCACTGCACTTAGTCTCAAAATCAAACGGATCGTACAGAGCCTGTGGAGACTACCGTAAGCTAAATTCAGTGACAAAATCTGATGCATATCCCATTCCAAATATCAACACATTACTTGAAAAACTCAACGGCAGCAATTTCTTCTCAGTGATTGACCTCAGACAAGCGTAACATCACATAGCGGTAGCACCAGAGGATATCGAGAAAACTGCAGTCATCACTCCATTTGGCCTTTTTTAATATCTTTACATGCCTTTTAGACTTAAGTGTGCTACTCAGACATTTCAAAGATTCATAGACAACATACTTCGCGACGACTCTGCTTATTGTATGTCATATATCGATGACATTATGGTATTCAGTCCAGATCTAGAATCTCATGCGAAACATCTACGAAATGTCCTCTCACGCTTATCCAACCACGGACTCAAGATCAACTATGACAAGACGCAGATTGCAACTTCATCCGTCGACTTCTTAGGGCATCGTATCACGGCCCAAGGTATTCAACCGTTGCCGTCAAAGACGAATTCAATCAAGAATATCAAGTCACCAAGGATTTTGAGCGATTTGCAGAAAATCCTGGGAGTACTAAACTATTATCGCAAGTTCCTTCCAGGCCTTTCAAAACAACTTTATCCTTAGTGCAGGCACCTGCGGAAACGAAGAGGACTTAGCAAGAATTCCATCATTGCTTGGTCATCCGAAGACGAGGAATTACTTCGACTTGCCATAAACTCGTTAGCAAATGCCACAATGCTAACGCATCCAGATTTCGAAAAGCCATTTCTACTCACGACAGACGCTTCTGAATTCGCTATTGGAGCCACTTTGGAACAAGAGATCGACGGAGTTCGGAAGCCTATCAGTTTCTACAAAATTGTAAACGCCCTAGCTTCAAGTAAATGCCGTACGACGTTACAAACTCGGTTAGAGTGCCATAAATTAAAGAGTTAGTACTGTTAGGGGGCCCTTAACAGAGCCTGTATTGCGTCATCTGGAAAATGCCGAGAAGGTCCGTAAGTGTGATGTTGTTGAGGAAGATAAATCCTCCGCCAAAATTAAAGTAACATTAACTGATAAATTTAAACCACCTTGGCTGATTGTAACGAATTTTATTTAAAAAGATTTTTTTCTTTTATTTTCCAGAACATTCTTTGTTTTGTAGAGGCCCTTAGGTCACTACCATAAGGGGTCTCTTGGATGCCAGGCCCGGAAAATCCATATATGCGGAATGATCATCTATCTTGGAACACTTAAGTTCCTCTGAACTATCTCTAAGCTACAATCCTTAAGTCCATTAGCCAACTGCTCTGTATCCTCAGTATTTAATAAACAGGCCATAATGTTATTAAATTACTTGCAATTTTTATATTATATTAAATAAGTAATCTTACTCGGATACGCTGATATCCACAGGTTACTGAACCAGAATGATTGAGACCTTAAAACAAATATTTACGTTAAATACCCAAAGCAAATTTGTGGTTCTTTTCGCTGATAATTAAAAAGAACAATCGACAAGATGATTACAATGTTTTATTAACAAAGTGTCGGAGATCGAACCACGCAGTGTCTCGCTTGTGCAATTCAGCAACTCAGATCAAAACTCTAACTTTTCCTTCGACAAGACAAGTCAAAAACGTCGACAATATGAACAAAAGAACTTCCAAAAAAATACAATATTTTTAAAAGTTTACAATATTGTTTTACGAAACCAGCGATAACATCAAATGTCCACAAATAAAATTGATTTATTTTTATATGAGGAGTTAATTTATGTCCAAAAATTAAATTAATCTCCACATATACCCTCATGTTTAAGATGATTAACCATACTGGATGTAGTCCTCATTCTTCGGTTTCTTGATGACTCATCCAGAACGAGTTTCAACAAGTTGTGCTGGTACTTCACCAGATTTCATATTCATATTGCATTGTTCTTTATTCTCAGTTGTCTTGGTTTTAATCTTTACTTCTTTACCATATTTATTCGACACTTCATTTTTCTCATCAATTTCTGAGTCACATCTCGCCTCAACTTCTGGGTACTTCGGTGAATACTGTTCTTCAGTCTCCTCCTCCGTCCAAATAAACTGTGGAATACAGCGATCCAGTGTTACACATTCTACAGTGTCATTTACTTCTATAAATGCATTTTTCTCAGTCATATGATTGACTTTATATGGCCCCTTATAGTTATGTATACATGCGATGCCAGCTTTAAATCTGAAGATACATAGCATTTAGACTTTGGACTTCTAGTTTTGGTTGGAGCTAAACGACTCGTTTTATCTCTCAATGCTCCAACAAACCAATCTACTGAACTAGAGGCCCAATCGAGACAACTTGGAGTTTCTATTAGAATATCTCCAGGTAACCTCAGTGGCTCCCCATAAACAAGTTCTGCTATGGATGTTCCTAACTGAACTCTGTATCTGTTTCGCATTGCCAACAAGACTATGGGCAAATCATGTATCCAACTGGATCCACCGGTGCAGCGTAATGCAGTCTTCAGCTCCCTGTGCAGTCTCTCAACCATCCCATTGGCTCTGGGATTATAAACACATGTGTGTCTTACTTCTATCCCCATTGTATTCAATGATCTGATAAACAGTTCAGACATAAACTGACTACCACGATCAGTAGTTACCCTTACCGGTACACCATATCTCGACACCCAATTATGCAAGAACATAAGTAAGACCTCTTGAGCTGTCATGTCCTTCAGGATTGCTACCTCAAACTGACGACTGAACCGATCGACCACCGTGATTAAATACTTTTGGCCGGAAATCTCAGGCATTTCTACTATATCAATATGAACATGCATGAACCGACCCGCTGGTATACCAATCGTTTTAATTTCAGTTTTGGTATGACGCCAAACTTTACAAGTTTGACACCGGGCACATGTCCTTACCCAGGCTCTTATGTCTTTCGACATTTTCGGCCATACATATCTATCAGTGACCATCCTGATAGTTTCCTTAATGGAAGGATGACTAAATTCATGTAGTTGCTGAATTACCTTATACCTTAATTCTAGCGGTACATAAGGTCTAGGTTGGCTCCTGGAGATTTTACATAATAACCACTTATCTCCAATCTTCCTGCGTGTATATACAGGATTCTTTTCCAACACAGCTACTAAAGGATCAGAACCTTCAGCTTCCATCATTTGCTGGACAAAATCATTAGAAGATACAATAGAGCATACGAGTGACTCTGAACGAATCATATCTTCATATGATACGTCTGGTCTACTGAGAGTGTCTGCCACCACATTATCTTTTTCTGAGATATGACTAATGGTAAAATCAAATTCTGCGAGTCGGGTTATTTGTGAAATCACCCGCTGAGAATAATTTAGCCTATTTGCTTTCCAAAGGATACTCAACAACGGTTTATGATCAGTTAATATCATAAACTGATGTCCATTTAGGTAGTGCTCAAAATGCAACACTGCAGAATAAACTGCTAGTAACTCCTTTCCAAGCGTATCATATCGCTTCTCGCGATCTTGGAGTTTCCGACTATAGAATCCTATCGGCTTGACTATACCATTTTTCCGTTGATGTAACACTGCTCCTATGGCTACATCAGAAGCATCTGTGACCAGCTCAAACGGCATAGTCCAATCCACAGGTACTAATGTGGTTATTTGGTTTAACAGATCTTTGGCCCTCTGGAATTTTTCCTTGTCGTCTTGGCTAAAATTAATAGGCCAGGACTTCTTGATCGTACTCCGTTCACGAACTAAATGTCGAGTTAGCGACCTCAAAATTCCAGCTAAACCTGGTATGAAACGACGATAGTAGCTAATCATGCCCAAAAATCTACGCAACTGGCGTACAGTTCTAGGTTCTGGCACATCCTTGATTACTTGTACCTTGTCTTCCAAGGGCTTGATTCCATCCTTGGAAATGGTGTGTCCAAGATATTTTACGGTAGAGCAACCAATCCTGCTCTTTTCTGGTTTCACTACCAATCCATAATGTTCCAGCTTAGACAAAATGATGTCCATATGCTCCCGGTGTTCCTCCCTAGATTGACTATATATAATGATGTCATCTATATACACTCTAGCAAATGAACAGTCTTGAAGAACTTCCTCTGTCAGAAGCTGGAATGTCTGACTTGCATTCTTTAACCCAAAAGGCATACATAAGAATTCATGCGATCCTCCTCCAGGGAATCGCACTGCTGTGAGCGGTATAGATTCTACCTCCATAGGTACTTGATAGTACGCTTTCTGCAGATCTAACGTTGTATATACCTCATACCCCATTATATCCCTGAGCAAAGTACTCTGGTTTGGTAGAGGATACGAATCACCTTTCGTTACCGAATTCAATAGACGATAGTTACCACAAACCCTCCATTGACCTGGTTCAGGTTTGGGAACAACCACTATTGGAGATGCAAAGTTGGAATTTGAACGTCTACAAATTCCTTCTTCTCTCAACCGTTTAAATTCTTCAATAGCTCTGCTGCTTGTGTTGTGCTAACGGTTGAGACTTGGGCGAACAAGGTAGTGGCTCCACCAACTCGATTTGGTGTTCTATGCCTGTCTTTAAACCCTTGCGTTTAGCATTAAATGGCAGAAACACGGCCAGGTGTTTCTCGATGACATCCGCCAAGTCATCGGCGACGACGGGTCTGGGTAGTCTCACTGACCTAATTACTGAGGTCCCAGTCTCAGCATAAGTCACTATCCCAGTGCTTTGTCCAATGGTCCTAGATTTTGGATCTAAGGCGAGATTAAAATGGATCAAAAAGTCCATCCCAATGATGTTATCCTTTATATCAGCGACCAGAAAATTCCACGTAAATGGAGATTTCTGCCCCAATGTCACTGACAATTCTTTAACTCCCTTAACTTCCATTAGCAGCCCATAGTTGGTAATCGAATGTGGGGCTATCAATTTCCACCACATCAGATCAAACTATGCTCACCTCTGCACCCGTGTCTATTAAGAAATTTAAGCCGCTAAGTTCATCAGTTATAACGAACTTATTGTTGCTATAACCAGCAACCTCTTTAAGATTACCTGCCAGCCGAAATCTAACAGATTTACGGACTGTATTACTGCGCGTCTCTTCCATCGAAGCTTCCGAACCTAACTTTGATGATTTTAGTATGCCACGAATATGCATACCTTGGAGCCTTGCATGCACAATCCCCCCTACCGCTCCTATTAGCGGGGGCTCCATTAGTTTTCCGGCAGCTTCGACCAGGCTACAGGAAGACTACTTCCTTTCCATCGGGGACCACCCAACTGTGGAAATGTGCATCCCCCTCCTGACATTTTCCAAACTCGGCGTATTTGTGATGCGATATGCATCACTCGCGTGGTCTTTGTACACTCTCACGCGATTCGCCTCTCCAATGCTTGGAATTTGAACGTTGACTCCGAGAATTTACCCTACTTCTGTTGGAACTTTCCTTATTGTTTTTATCCAACCCACATCCCTGCGGAGGGTACTTAATTCATTCTCTATGGTCAGGAGTCTCTCTGAGAGATGCCTGAGTTGCTGCTCCAGGCGTGAATCTGCGGTTACTGCATACACCTTAGGTTCCATCTGACGATACATTTTGTCCAACCCTTTGAGCTTCTTGGGCCACTCTAGTTCCAATGTATCATATACATCCAATGTGGCTCTATGTCTAGCAGGCAATTCTGCTACAAATATACTATTTATAACTTCCTCAGATATATCAAGCCCGAAGGATTTTGAAATTAGTCTGTCATAAAATTCAGATGGAAGTAGATTTCCCATCTTTTCCTGACGTAATAAGTCAGTCATCAGTTCAATCCTCTCGGGTTGATATCGTCCATGGAGTTCTTCTACTAGAAGCTCAAATGCATTTTCTGGTTCGTTCTCAGTAACAAATTTCCTGAGTCTAAATAGATTCTTTTTTAATGGCTCAGGTAAGCACCACCAGGCCGAGGCAAACCTTTCTATAGGGTCGGTCATCCGTTTTAGTTTAAAATAAAATTTTGCTTCTTCGACCCATTCAGAATGGTTGTCTGGTCTGTACATATTAAGCTTGACATTGCTATCCATAGAATTGTAGCAATAACGATCATCTACATCATATCTTCCCGCATAAAGGATCCTGGCGCGGTCGCCATTCTTTGTAGAGGCCCTTAGGTCACTACCATAAGGGGGTCTCTTGGATGCCAGGCCCGGAAAATCCATATATGCGGAATGATCATCTATCTTGGAACACTTAAGTTCTTCTGAACTATCTCTTAAGCTACAATCCTTGAGTCCGCTAGCCAACTGCTCTGTATCCTCAGTATTTAATAAACCAGACATGATATTATTAAATATTATATTAATTAAGTAAGCTTACCCGGATACGCTGATGTCCACAAATTTACTGAACTGGAATGATTGAGACCTTAAAACAAATATACACTATAAATACCCAAATCAAATTTGTGTTTACTTTCGCTGATAATTAAAAACAAAACGACGAGAGGATTACAAAGTTTTATTCACAAAGAATCGGAGATGGAACCACGCTGTGTCCCGCTTATGCAATTCAGAAACTCAGATCAAAAACTCTCTCATTTTCTTCCACAAGACAAGTCCAAAACTTCGACAATATGAACAAAAGAACTTTCAAAAAATTTTACAATATTTTTCAAAAATTACAATATTGTTTTACGAAACCAGCGATAACAACAAATGTCCAAAAAAATTGATTTATTTTTATATGAGAGGTTAATTTCTGTCCGATAATTAATTTAACCTCTACAGTTTAAATACTTGACTTTGAAATGTGCGCCATTTTCAGTTTTCGAGTGTCACGTTACT
Organism: Eudiplozoon nipponicum; assembly: GCA_029291075.1. Lineage (NCBI taxonomy): Eukaryota > Metazoa > Platyhelminthes > Monogenea > Mazocraeidea > Diplozoidae > Eudiplozoon > Eudiplozoon nipponicum. Next base: position 77,358 of record JAQBSW010001705.1, on the reverse strand, counting down.
CGACTGGTTTCATCTTCCGTTGGTCTGCTGCAACTATCATATTTTTCTTTATTAAAAACTGATCAACGTAGACAATATCTGCTTAAACTGTCTTGCCTTTTTCATTGAAGCACACATAGAAGGGACATTCTGGAACAGGTAATTTGATTATTCTGTTGTTCACGTATATCTTCTTCCAGATTATTTGTTTGGGTGTTTGCGCGAGACAGATTTCACATTCCGATTACCTAACATTAAGTGTCGATTTAATAATTAAACTAAACAGACATGGATGCTGATATTAAGTTTGAGGACACAAGCAAGTTAGTACAAGATATTGCGGATTTGAATTTAGCAGATACGAATGGAAATATAAGAATATCAGATTCTACTGTAAATTTTAGGACTACAAGCGATCTGGTATCTATAGGGTTCTCAGACACGAATAGGTTAAAATGCCTCTACAATATTGTCCGGAGGTATTCCTAGACTCTTGTGATCAGCTCGTGTTGATTTGGGTTTTGGTTCCTTTTGTTGTGGTGTTGGAATCTCGTTGAGTAACGCCGTTTAAGTTCTGCGGTATTTAGCTCATCTCTCTTGTTGTACAGCAACATAATTGGCGTTACTGTTGCCTAAGTTCGTAAAGCAAGGCCAAACAACAGCGTATGTAAAAGTTTGGAAACAGCACGTCGGAGACACGCACAGCAGAAGACAAAAGCGAAAACTGAATTGCATGGTCAATTCACTGCTTAAATGACCATGTAATAGCTATATATGGCTACTTGCACATTATTGGTTAACGGCACGTTTCGGTTTTTTCTCATTGGTGCAGCATAAATCGAAATGAATTTAATTTACACAATATGTCGACAATTCCTTGTGTTGTTACATCAATTTCCTCCCTTACGCACACTACTTCCAAACTCTTCAAATGGACCCGTCTGATCTATTTAAAGACTAACAACCTCATTCTCCAACTCACGTTATTCACGGTCTACGTTCTGCTCCTCATTGCTTACGCCAGCGAATTCTACTGTCCTCTCACTCTCGCCTCCTCGTATACTATTGAACAGGTATCCTCCAGATTTTTAAAGCGAGTCTTCCCGCAATGCCAAAATTATCGGGAACGCTTACTCATGGCAAATCTCCTACCGCTTTGGTTTACCCGTCAACTTCGAGTCATTTCTTTTTTCCATAAGATCACAACTTGCTTACCACTTTCCAACTTTGCTCACCCAAGTCACCACTACGCCACACGTTTTGTTAAGTCTTCTATTCAAGCTAACCATACCCGCACCATATATAAAAAATCTATCTTTTCTCCAAAGCCACTAGTGTCTTCAACGCTCTTCCTACGGACATAAAGCTCCTACCCCAGCACGAATTTAAAAAGGCAGCCCATCAGTACTTCTTCAACAAACTTCTTTGGGATACGATCGATTGGAAACGAAACTGGTTCCTTCTCAATCCATAACATTTCCTTCACCCCAGGCTATTCTTTTTACTGATTTCGGAGAGCGAAATCCCTCAGGCAGTCATCTATTTTTCCACTTTACCCCTCTGGTTTTAATCTTTCCCTCTTGACTAACTGATACCACTTCTCAGCCTATTCCTGACCCCCATCATATCCAATTTGTGGATACTTTACTACGTTTTGCTCATCCAATTCTTTTCTTTCTTGTTTTAGCGGAAGACCGGAAACTCAACAGCCCCACCGATCCACCAACGGTTCGCTTCGGACATCGACTCCCCCTCGTCTTCTTTCAATCACAACCTCGTTCTACGGATGTCTGCAACCCATGCAAGACTCAATCGCTTCAATCCAGCAGATTCCATCCAGGTCTATGCTATGCTTCATCAACCCAATCTCCACGACAATGGACTCCATCAGTCGACGTCTGCCTCCGGTCCGCTATCATTTTTAACCTCACACTTAAACTCATCTGTCCGGACCCAACCTACCCCGCCTGGATGCTCTGACACTTCATGGACTATCTCCAATTGATCTTGTCTAGTCAAATGGAACTTCATTTTTATTTTGTTTTCACCAGATTGAACTATCTTGATGTTAATGATAACTTTTCCCTTCATCAACCCCTCCTCCTAGTATTAAATAATTTGCTAGTCACAATTCCATTCACCTTCACATATCCTACCCTTGATTTTTTATTTCAATGGTTGGGCTAGTTGGCCTTTGATGCCAAATAAATGTATTATTATTAAGAACAGCTGGTTATGCCACGTGAGGTAAATGCGAAAAGTAACGTAAAGTTAAAAATTTTGATACGTAGAATAACGAAAAGTTAATTTTAAAAATATCAATTACGCGTTATGCAAAGCAGGCCTTTGAGATTGTGGGTAGACGGAGCCTGAGACGTATGGAGGAGGTTGACTGCTCTTAGAATCAGGCAGTTCGATAAACGGTTTCAACCTGTCTATACTTACTGATGTCGGTGTCGCGCCTTGCATAATAAAGAAGTATCTGGGTTGTCTGAGCAAAATCGGGTAGGGACCGCGATACTTTGGTTGTAGTGGTGCAACAGCATGTCAAGCAGAACTAAAGGTAGTGCATTGACCCTGTTGCCATTAATGGACGACGATGCTAAAGCAGCTTTGAGTTCCCTATGCATTCTCTCTACCATACCGTTAGCTTGGGGATGGTAGGCAGTCGTCTTGCGTAAGGTGCATCCCATGTAACGCAAGGTGGTTTTGATACGATCCGATGAGAAACAATTTCCTCTGTCAGTGATGACCTCATTGGGACCAACATAAATGGATATCCATGCAGAGATAAAACAGTTAGTTACTTCGTTTGCAGAAATGGCGCCAAGAGGTAATGCCGCAGGCCACCGTGTAAATAAATCAATCATAGTTAGAAGGTAGCTGAAACCTTGAACCTTTGTCAGATGAACTATGTCGATGTGGACGATGGCTAGGCGAGAAGTAGTTTGGAAATGTTGCAACTTAGAACGAGTGTGCCGTGTGATCTTGTTTTTCTGGCAAATGGCACACTCGGAGGCTCATCTTGATATTTCTGATTGAATTCGCCTTTGACGGCAAAGGTTGAATACCTTGTGGCGTGATACGATGCCCTAAGAAGTCCACGGATGTAGTTGCAATCTGCGTCTTGTCACAGTTGATCTTGAGTCCGTGGTTGGATAAGCGTGAGAGGACATTTCGTAGATGCTTGGCATGAGATTCTAAGTCTGGACTGAATACGATTACATCATTGCGTGAAACCTTGGCAATGATGAAGTTGTGAGAAAATTTACGCCGTTAACCTATCTTGAATGTGCGATACCGACAGCCATAAGTAGGTATGGACTCGCCTGTAGCTGTTGTGAGTAGAACGCCTAGCGACATCTCGGACAGTATCACCCCTCAGAACTGAGATTGCTGCACCTCTGTATACAATGAATTCTTCGCCAGTTCTGAAATCAAGAAGGTGCAGAAGTTCGCTGGGCTGTTTGGCATGGTCATGCAAACAAGTTGGCCGGTGATTGCGACTGGTATTGTCCGTTTGACTATCTATGTGGCAAATTCGGCGTGGACGAAAACAGTCGATAGGAATATCGGATTGTAAGTGATTTCTTCTTTGTGGCGCCATTGATGCCGTTGATGCGCAGAAAGTACAGTCTTCTACTTTCTGCACCAGACGTTTCCCGATCCTGATGCACCACTGCGCCTGTGTTCTGTTGTCCTTTCCGTCAACTGTGGAAATTGTCACTCATTCGGAAATTCTTCGGAACGACAGAGACAGACTTGGCATGAATAAAAAAATCTTCTGGTGATATAAGCACCAGCTCTTCGGGGCATATCTGTTAAAGGATTTGGGGGATCTTGATCGCCGCCTACCGTTATAATTAGTTTTCGGCATGAATTTGGGTCCAACATGCACTTGATTTAGCTTGGATCTCGTTATGGCCAATCCTTCTAGAATTTTAGCCATGTTCGCTACTGTCCTCTCTAAAGTGGAGAGCCTATCATATTGCGGGGGTGGACAAAAGGATGACGGCATCACTTTAGGTTCCAAAGCCCTATATTCTATCTCACATCTTTCAGACAAGTCATCTATAGAAAGAGTATTGGGAAGCTGTCTGGCGAATAGTTACAATGATTGTGGAAGTTTGTTAATAAAAACAACCTTAGCCTCATGGTCAGAAATATTGGTTTTATACAAACGTTTCCGTAATTCCCTTAAAATCTCGATGGGGCTAAGGTTTGGCATGTCTAACTGTGCGTATTTATTTATTTTTTGAATGATTTCTGTAGGCCCTAGCAAGGATTCTACTTCATTTTGTAGGCCCAAAATAGGATTAGGTAGCTTCTTAATGACCTCAAGCTTAGAATAAATCCGTCGCTGCAATTCAGAAGGTAGTTTAGCAAAAACCTTTGACAGTTTTTTATGACTGTCATAATCTGGAAACGGGGAGAAAGCGGAGTCTACGTGCATTAAGATTAGTTCACTATCTCTATCCTAAACTGAAACATCAATATCTAAAATTGAAGCTGACATTCTTACGGGATCTTAAAAGCAAAAATTTATAAGCAAGATGAAAATGTATAAATATACTTTAAACGAAACGTTTACCCACTAACAGCTTCCACAATTGAAAAAGAATCTTCCACAGTTGAATCTGCCGAGCACGTCCAGTAAATGCTTGTTCGCAGTTTTGTACGTAGATACTAACAGCTTTCAAAATTGAAATCTTCCGCAGTTGAATCTGTCGAGCACGTACGGTACAGAACATATGCTCAAAAAAAATTCCCCAGAAGACCACGACTTTAGAGAGAAAATATATACTCAACAAAATTCCCAGAAGACCACGACTTTAGAGAGAACATATATACCCAAAAAAAATTCCAGAAGACCACGACCAGAGTAAAAAACGTATACGCAAATGTTAATCTATTTTTATCCCAAATAAATGAAAAAGAAAGTCAATTTTTTATACCAAAAAAATAGTGCAGTACTCAGTATCCTGGCATGGTTGCCAATTTTGAAAACGCCCCAGCTTCAAGTAAATGCCATACGACGTTACAAACTCGGTTAGAGTGCCATAAATAAAGAGTTAGTACTGTTGGGGGGCCCTTAACAGGGCTGGTCTTGCGTTCTCTGACAATTGCCGAGGTGGTTCGTAATGGTTATGTTGTCCAGAAGCACTCCTAGACTCTTGTGACCAGCTCGGGTTGACTTGGGTTGTGGCTCCTTCTGTTGTGGCGTTGGAATCTCGCTGAGTAACTCCGTTAAATTTCTTCCGTAATTAGCTCGTCTCTCTAGTTGTACAGCAACAAGATTGGCGTTACTGATGTTGCCAAAATTGGTAAAGAGGGCCAAAAATCAGCGGTTGTGAAAGGTGGGAGACAGAACGTCAGAGACACGCAAAGCAGAAGGCAAAAGCGACAACTGAATTGCATGGTAAATTTACTGTGCTTAAAGGACCATTTAATAGCCATATATGGCTTCTTGAACATTATTAGTTAACGGAAAGTTTCGCCTTTTACTCATTGGTGCAGCGTAAATTGAATTGAATTTAATTTACGCAATATGTCGGCAATTCCTTGTGCCGTTACAAAATTCTAAAACGCCCCAGCTTCAAGTAAATAACGTACGACGTCACAAATTCAGTTAGGTGCCAAAATCGCTGAGATTAATACTATTCGAGGGCCTTTATTAGGGTCGTTATTGCGTTCTCCTGTGTAGAGGCCCTTTGGTCACTACCATAAGAAAGCCTCTGAGATGCCAGGCCCGGAAAATCCATATATGCGGTATGATCATCTAATTAAGAACACCTAAATTCCTTAGAACTATCCTCTAAACTAAATTTCTTAAGTCATTCTGCTAACTGCTCTGTATCCCCAATATTTGATAAACAAACCATAATTTTATGATTAAATTTCTTGTAATTTATATATTATGTTAATTAAGCTTTCCTGGATGCGCTGATATCCACAGATGACAGAAAGATACGGTGTTGACCTTGAAAACAAATATCCACCTCAATTACCTGAAGCAAATTTGAGATCCTACTCAATAATGTGTAATTAGAACGATAGATGAAAGTGGGTTACAATAATTTATTAGCAAAGAGACCGTAGATGGAATCACGCAGTATTCCGTTTATGCAACTCAGCAACTCAGATAAAATTCTCTTCTCAACATTCAACAAGAAAAGTAAAAAACTTTGACAATATGAACAAAAGAAACTTCCAAAAAATTACAATGTTTTTTAAAAAAAAAACACAATATTGTTTTTCGAAACCAGCCAACACAGTTACTAAAGGATCGAGACCTTGTGCTTCCATCAATTTCTCGACAAAATCATTAGAAGATAAAACAGAGCATAAGAGTGACTCTAAACGAATCATATCTTCATCTGATACGTCTGGTCTACTGAGAGTATCTGTCACTACATTCTCTTTTCCTGAGATAGGAGTAACGGTAATATCAAATTCTGCTTGTCGGGTTACTTTTGAATTCACCCGCCGAGAATATTTTAGCCTATTCGCTTTCCCAAGGATACTTATCAAAGGTTTATGATCAGTTAATATCGTAAACTGATGTAAATCTAGGTAGTGCTAAAAATGCAACCCTGCATAATAAACCGCTAGTAATTACTTTCCAAGAGTGTCATATCGCTTCTCGCGATCTTGGAGTTTCTGACTATAGAATCCAATCGACTTGACTATACCAATATCCCTTTGATGTAACACTGCCCCTATGGCTACATCGGAAGCATATGTGACCAGCTCAAACGGCTTAGTCCTAACCACCGGTGCTAATGTGGTTATTTGGCTTAACATATCTTTGGCCCTCTGGAATTTTTCCTTGTCGTCTTGGCTAAAATTAATAGGCTAGGACTTCTTGATTGTGCTCCGTTCACGAACTAAATGTCGTGTTAACGACCCCATAAGAGAGCCTCTGAGATGCCAGGCCTGGAAAATCCATAATTTTGAACACTTAAATTCTTCTAAACTATCTTTATAAACTACATTCGTTAAGTCCACTTGCTAACTGCGCTGTATCCTCAATATTTGATAAACAAGCCATAATATTATGATTAAATTTCTTGCAATTTCTATATTATGTTAATTAAGCTTACTGGGATGTGCTGATATCCACAGATGACAGAACGATACGGTGTTGACCTTGAAAACAAATAGCCACCTCAATTACCTGAAGCAAATTTGAGATCCTAACAATAATGTGTAATAAGTACGATAGATGAAATTGTATTACAATAATTTATTAGCAAAGAGACCGTAGATGGAATCACGCAGTGTTCCGCTTATGCAACTCAGCAACTCAGATAAAATTCTTTTCTCAACATTCAACAAGACAAGTAAAAAACTGCGACAATACGCACAAAAGAAACTTCCAAAATAATACAGTTTTTTTAAAAAAACACAATATTATTTTACGAAACCAGCGATAACACAAAATGTCCAAAAATAAAATTTGATTTATTTTTGTATGAGGAGATAATTGACGTCCAACAATTTAATTAACCTCCACACCTGAAAATACCGAGAAAGTTAGTGTTTCAGTGTGTAGAGGCTGCAAACCTATTGTTATCTGAGAACTTCTTAGATGCCAGGTCGTTTTCAGTCCTTAATTGTAAAATTGAATCTGACACATTTGTATTCTCATTCAAATCTTTCAAATTCATTCCTGCTATATTTTGAGCTAATTTGCTATTGTCCTCAAACTTAATATTAGCTTCCATGTTGATCGTACTTAATTATTAATTTGATATTTATTGTTAGGCACTCGGAATGCGAAACCTCTTAACTTTAAAAAACACCTGAACAAATATCCTGGAAAGAAATAGACGTGAAAAACAGAATTATTAAATTATCTGTTCCAGAATGTCCCCAATATGTACGATAGAACAAAGACAATGTGTTAGCAGAAATATATTGTGGAAATAGAGCAAACGTAAAATGGAGGAAATGAAATAAATGCAGCTCGCCGAGGAAGTAACAACTAGTCACGTACAGACAACCAAAAACTGAGAAAATAAACGAATAATTTCTTTTTAAATAAAATTCGTTTCAATCAGCCAAGGTGGTTTAAATTTATCAATTATTGTCACTTTAATTTTTTCGTAGGAATTATCTTCCTCCACATACACCACCTTCTTAAAATAAGACGGCTAATAATAGACATAATCATCATTCTTTGGCTGACGTTGTACTGTTCCAGAACGAGTTGTGCATAATGGCGCCCCTGAAGTCGTCATCGCGCCCTGTACAGTTGTCATTGGTACTGCTGCATTGCCTGGTGTTGACAGAACGTTTTAATTTTGTAACTCGGTAGAATAAGATTTTGATATGTTCGACAACGCGTATTCTGTGCCTGCGTGACTGGATTGCACACATCAGATTCGTCCATGGAACGATGGCCATTCAACTCATCTAATAATTCAGTCCTATTGTCTATCCAGATAAACTGGAGAATGCAACGATCCAAAGTAACACAATCCTCAATGCCATTTACCTCTATGCTGACATTTTTGTCAGTCATCCTCTCGACATCATATGGTCCTTTGTAAAATAGTGTCAGGCAATTTTTCCTAAGTTCACATAAACATGCGACCAAATTTGAATGTTTTTCAGATTTATATGGCGGTAGATTGAATATTATTGGACTGGCGCGGTCGCCGTATTTTGTAGAGGCTTCAAACCTATTGTTATCTGAGAACCCTTTAGATGCCAGGCCGTTTTCAGTCCTTAATTGTAAAATTGAATCTGACACGTTTGTATTCTCATTCACATCTATCAAATTCATTCCTGCTATATTTTGAGCTAATTTGCTATTGTCCTCAAACTAAATAATAGCTTCCATGTTGATCGTACTTAATTATTAATTTGATACTTAATGTTAGGCACTCGGAATGTGAAACCTCTTAATGTTACAAAACATTCGAACAAATAACCTGGAAAGAAATAGACGTGAAAAACAGAATTATTAAATTACCTGCTCCAGAACGTCCCCAATATGTACGATAGAACAAAGACAATGTGTTAGCAGGAATATATTGTAGAAATCGAGCAAATGTAAAATGGAGGTAATTAAATAAATGCAGCTCGCATAGGAAATAACAAGCAATCACGTACAGACAACAATAAAAAACTGAAACTGCGCACAATTCAAGGTATTTAAACGAAGAACGTTAGAGAAAGTAACCGAATAATTTCTTTTTAAATAAAATTCGTTTCAATCAGCCAAGGTGCTTTCAATTTATCAATTATCGTCACTTTAATTTTGTAGAAGGAAATATCTTCCTCCACAATTGTCTAGAAATACTCCTAGACACTTGAGACCAGCTCTGGTTGACTTTCTTTTGTTCCTTATGTTATGGCGTTGACATCAGTGTCAAGAGACTGTGTGAAGGCTGAATAATGTCTCGTTGAAGATCTGCTACAACACTCAGGTAACTAGCACACGTGAAGGTCCAATAAGTAGATGCTGCTTGGTCTCACTAGTTGTGCAGCAACAAGTTTGGCGTGTTTTAAATTGACACTGTGTGTGAATAAAGTCCAGAAATCAGCGTAGGCGTAAAGCCAGTATGACAGGAGACAGCATTCACACGTAGCGCACAGCAGAAGGCAAACGTGATAATTGACTGGCATGGTAAATTCGCCGTGCTTAAATAGATAAAAGAAAAAATTCCTCTCTACGAGTCTTGATAATAAATGTAGGGCAGAGTTCGAACCAAGTTAAGCAACTAGTTATTACTCTGTCCAAAACTATAAAAATATACAGTAAATGCTTGTTGGTTGCTTCAACAATGATATGATGCCAAATAACCTCTAGGAATTACTACAAAAATTGTTAGCTTTAGTAGACGGTCATATTGCGTGAGGCAAAATAGAGCAGTGTAAGTTTTGGGAGCCGCAGCGTTAGGAATCTAAATTAGATTACCCCTGAAGTTGCCAGGTTTAAGTTGAAACCTGAGCAGGCTGGATCGCCGTCAATGTGTTTGAATACAATCAAAGGAGCTAGTGTGTGCTTGATTTTGTGGTCATGAAACTTGTAGAGGGGTCACTGTGCATTTGATGACGTTCATATATGCATTAAAAGTGGCATGTACCATGATATGAAGCTTATAACTACTTAGTGTTGCTACACAAAGGCGTTAGCTCTAAGTAGCAGGTCATATCAAAATAGGCAGTGTTACAATGTAAAAATATATATATATGAAAATAAATAGGTAACGACAAAAAATGTCCTCGAACAATGCCACAGAGAGGGCATAATACCAAAGAACTGTTCAAAAACGCTACACAATTGTTAGCTAAGAAGAGCTGGTTAAATGACGTGAGACAAGTGAGCGTGAGAAAAGTAAACGAATCATATGTAGTCATAGAGGATATTTTGCGTGACATAGGGCGCAAGTGGTGCGCATAAAGTTAAATATTTGATACGTAGAATAATGAAAAATTAATCTTAATAATTATCAGTTAAGCGCTATGCAAAGCAATCTATTGCTTTGTTGAGATTGTAGGAAGATAGAGCCCGAGACGTGTGTAGAAGATTGTATGTTCCCAGGATCTGGAGCTTCGATAAACAGTTTTAACCTATTTATGCTTACTGATGTAGTTGTCGCACCTTGCATGATAATGAAGTATTTGGCTGTCTGTGCAATATTGGGTTAAGACCGCGATATTTTGGTTGTAGTGGTGCAACAAAAGTGTCGTTGCGAATGAGTAATTTATTGCAGTTATGGATTTGCGGGTGAACGAAGACTGGGCAATAAGTATGTCCCGGCTGCTGTTTAGACTTTTTAACGACGTGGGAGCTGACAAGATCCATGCCATAGAAGACTTGTGACGAAGACGTTTTAATGGATTCACGAGTGCGGGAACGCATAGCAAGTAGAACTAAAGGCAGTGCATAGACCCAGTTGCCATTAATGGATGAGGATGCTAAAGCAGCTTTGAGTTTACTATGCATTCTCTCTACCATACCGTTAGATTGGGGATCGTAGGCAGTTGTCTGGCGTAAGGTGCATCCCATGAACCACAAGGTTGTTTTGAAGCGATCTGATGAGATGCAAGTGTCAGTGGTGACCTCTTTGAGAACACCATAACGGTATATTCATGCATAGATAAAATCGTTAGTGAATTATTCTGCAGGGATGGTGCCAAGAGGTAATGCCGCAGGCCATCGTGTAAATATAGCAATCATAGTTAAAAGATAGCTGAAACCTTGAATATTCGTAAGACAAACTATGTAGATGTGGACGATGACTAGGCGTGAAGAAGTTTAGAAATGTAACTTAGAATAAGTGTGCCGTGTGATCTTGTTTTTCTGTCAAATAGCACTCTCGGAGACACATCGTTTAGCGTTCTGTCTGAGCCAGTGACCCAAGGAACGGTCTGTAAGTAGTAAAACAGTCACCTTGCCTCCTGGGTGCGAGATTGTGTGAATTGAGTTGGAAACGATTCTCTGAATGCTGGTCGGCAGAGCTTACATGTTGGGCTGTGTACCCGTGAAGTAAATAGTGGGTAAGACTTCCCAGATACAGTATACGAACTTGGTGGTGTGACGTGTAGCTGATCTTTGAATGTGAGTGTCACCGCGCTATTCTCTTTGCAGGAAGGATGACGTTAGTTCAGGTTTCCTGAGGGTCACGCAGTTGATTGTGAAGGGCGATGGTGAAGGTGACTGTAGTGAGACATCTAGCCTTGAAAGTGCGTCTGCAATGTTCGTCCTTGACATATAAGATGTCTAATTGTCATTCGCTCAGATGTGACAGTTGTCTTTCTATTCTGGCACGTTAATTGGCAACAGTTGAAGTCTGGTTTCGAAGTACTTTACCTACTGTTGCATGATCTGTTATAACAACAATTCTGCTGCTGCCAATGATGCTAAAAAAGTGGCGCACTGTGTCGTGGATGGTGAGGAATTCTCGACCGAAAAGTGTCGTATCTTGTTTCTACTGGTTGGAGAGAACGCGAGTAAAAACTGATAGGCTTCCGAACTCCGTTACTTACTACTTTACTTTACTTTACTGCGGCTGACTCCTTTTGGAGGATAAGCCGGCTCCATTGATATCCCGGATTATACCTCTCCATGCCGGGCGGTTGGCAGCCATTTCGGAACATAAAGAGGGCCAATGACGCTCCCAGTGACGCGGATCATAAACATTGCGTAAACCAAGGAGTTCCACGTCCGATTTGATTGTTGCAAGCCATGTCTTCAGTTGCCCACCTCGGCGGCGGCGCCAGTTTGCACATTGACCTGGGTTCATCACCTGCCGTACCAGTTCGTCTTCTGGTTTGCGTAGTACGTGCCCGAACCATTGAAGTCGACGATGTTGGATCCAGACGGATAGTTGCATGATGTCCCCACATTGGTGACGAACAGATGCGTTCGACACCCGGTCCATCCATTTTGTCTTTGTGATGTACCTAAGGCACCAATGGTCGAATACTTCAAGCTTTTTGGAGTCCTCAGAACGTAATGGCCAAGTCTCACAGCCATACAGTAGCACAGGGCGAACAGTAACCTGGTAGACTCGGATTTTCGTTTTGAGGCTGATTTCACTTCTTCTCCAAAGTGAGTTCTTCAATTGTAAGAAAGCAAGTCTGGCACGGTCGATGCGTGTTCGGACTTCATTCTTTGCTTGACCAGTTGGAAGTATTTTTGAGCCAAGGTACGTAAAATCGTCGACTGTTTCGATTGGGCTGTCGTACACCGTGAGCTGCTCATCAGATGAAGATACACCGATGGCGAAGGCTTTCGTTTTGTCGGCATTGATTTCCAGACCAACGGCTGATGAAAACTGGGCCACTTGATCCAAAACGGTTTGCATGCTCCCAAAGCTGTCAGCAAGGAGAACAACATCGTCTGCGTAATCAACATCCGTCAGCCATAGGTTATTTGATACTTGAACGCCTCGGAACCCAGTTAGCGCGTTGCTCAGAATCCAGTCAACCGCATAATTGAACAATATGGGTGACAAGGGACATCCTTGTCGAACCCCTGTGTGCAGACTGAATTCATCCGATTCTTCTCCGTAAACACGTACTCTGGCTTTGGTGGCTGCATAGTAGGCCTTGATCAGATTGACGAGTTTTATGGGCATTCCGTCGAGCAGCATGATGTTCCATAGGGAGTCGCGATCAACAGAGTCAAAAGCAGCTCGGAAATCAATGAAACAAGCGACGGTTGGTTGTTGAAATTCGTTGCGATGTTCCAAAACTCGCCGTAAAGTAAAGATCTGATCAACACAGCCTTTGCCTGGGCGGAATCCACCCTGATTGGGACGGGTACGGGCATGCCGCTCATTACAGAAGCGGTTCAATAGAATCGACGCCAACAGCTTGGATGCAGTGTTGAGAAGGCTGATACCACGGTAGTTTTCGCACCTTGATCTATCACCCTTTTTGGGAAACGGTAGCAGGATTGACATTCCGAAGTCTGACTGGCATGCTTCTTGTTCCCAGATAGAAGAGAACAGTCGATGGATTGATGGCAGTAGTGTGCCTATACAGGCCTTGTAGATCTCTGCAGGAATTCCATCTTCACCGGGGGATTTCTTGTTCTTCATGCGCTGGATGGTCGTAGCGATCTCAACCTCAGTTGGGGAAGAGCAGTCTACGTCGTAGCTGGGTGTAGATGTTGTAGGTGGTTGCGGTGGGGAGCGGCCACTGTATGGTCCGTTCAATAACTGCGAAAAATGTTCAACCCATCTTGCGATTTTGCCATTGACATCAGAAATCAAGTCTCTTGTTGCGCTGTGTAGAATTGTCTCTGCATTGCGCTTACCAGATGCTTTACGTATAAGACGGAAGAGACCCCCGAAATCACCGACGTTTGCAGCCGATTCCATGGCGGAAGCCATTTCATCCCAGTACTGCTTACGGTCAGCCCGAGCAGACCTCGTGGTTTCACGTCTCAGGTGGCGATAATTAGGCGCGTTATTCATCCGGGCATCTCTTGCTTTTTGTGACGCCCGTATCGTGCGTTCAGAGATCCAGTCTTTATGGTGACTTTTGATGGTTCCGAGCGTTTCAAGCGCAGCTTGCTGAGTAGAGAGTTTCAAGTTATTCCATTGATGCTCCACATTGGTTTTATCTACGGCATGAGTTCCACCGTCAGCGGAGGTCAACTTTGCAGTGATTGAGGCAGATAGCGCTGTACAACGGGATGGGTCCGTTAGGGTTGCAACGTTCAGGCGTCTCGTAGGTTGATGGCGCCGTCGGGACTTGAGATGAAGCCTCAATTTGGCACGTACTAGAGTGTGGTCGGACCCTCCTCGGTTGCCAGTTTCAGCTCCTCGGTATGACCTGCAATCTTCGACAGAAGACATCCAACGCGACCGTACCAGAATGTAGTCGATCTGATTGGCTGTGTGACCATCGTTTGAATACCAGGTGAGCAAATGCTTCCGAGGATGTTGGAAACGCGTATTGGTAACGCACATATGGTTGACATCTGCAAAGCTGATAAGTCGTGCTCCGTTCTCGCAGCGTTCACCTAGACCAAACTTTCCCAGTATGTGTCTGGTGGATGAGTCAGAAGGTCCTGTTCGTGCGTTCCAGTCACCAGCGACAAACAGTATGTCGCCTCTGGAAATTCCGTTGATAGTCTCTTGCAGTTGGTCGTAGAACTCATCTTTCACATCTGAATCAGCTGCGAAGGTTGGTGCGTAGACGGCTACCACTGTGATGTTGAATGGTTTCCCTCTCAGTCGGACCGTTGCGATCCTCGGTGATACAGGATTCCAAGCCAGCATGGCTCTCTGCGCCGTAGGACCAAGTAGAATGGCTACACCGTGTTGTCCGGACCCGTCAACTGGTCCGCTGTGATGCATCAAGTATGTTGATTCTGCAGACGGTACTTTTATCTTCGTTGATCCCGTGCCGGGCAGTCGGACTTCAGACAGGCATGCAACTTCAATCTGGTAGTCATATAAAGATTTGGCCGTGATTGCTTGGCTGCCGATATCAAGTAGCGTTCGAACATAATAACACCCGAAATAAATAGGTGTTTTTGCGCTGATTAAACCAGATAGCTTTTCACTTGGCACCCTAGCCTCTGGGGAAGCACAGAGCGCGTCGCTTGCCGGGGACGCCGTAGCATGAACGGTATTCATAGATTGTGACATTTCATGGAGTTTCTTAGGAATTTGGTACAAGTGGTGTCCCCTCACCACTCGGCTTTTTGATCGAGGACGCACCTCTAGCCTTTGCACATCCAAGCACAGTCTGCAAGGCAGCAGTAAGTTGTATGGTTGCCGGTGGCTGTTGAGAGCTCATTCGCTATTCGGAAGTACAGGGTACTGTCCAGGAGTCCATGTAATCCTGTGGCTGTTGAACCCTTTTGTGGCGGGGAACACACGCCGAGTCATGGTGCCGTCGTCGGGCTCATGTGGTATTTTATAGGAGATCCGATTGCCGGTCGGAAATCCACCACGCCCTGGTGACACCACCGCCATAGCCCCGTTAGCCCATGTACGATCGGCCATCGAAACATGGTTGACACCGTCGTACCACGTTGAGGAGGGGATGGACTTTACGACGGTCATCAATGTGGATGCATCAGCATTGAAGAATTTGCTAACGAGTTCTTGGTTTGTCGAAGTAATTCCTTGTCTTCAGATGACAAAGAAATGATGGAGTTCTTACTAAGTTCTTTTCAATTCCGCAGGTGCCTACACAACGAATAAAGTTGTCTTGATAGGCCGGGAATGAACTTTTGATAGTAGTTTTGGGAGTCCCAAAAATTTCTCCAGCCCACTTACAGTCTTTGGTGATTTGATATTCTTGATTGAATTAACCTTAGACGGCAAAGGTTGAATACATTGTGGCGTGCTACGATGCCCTAGGAAATCCACGGATGTAGTTGCAATCTGCGACTTGTCACAATTGATTTTGAATCCGTGGTTGGATAAGTGTGAGAACATTTCTTAAATTCTTGGCATAAGATTCTAAGTCTGGACTAAAAACCTTTATTTCATCGAGATACGACATACTGTAAGCGGCGTCATTGTGAAGTATTTTGTCCATGAATCTTTGAAATGTCTGTGTTACACAATTTAGTCAAAAACCATGTAGAAATATTTAAAAAAGCCAGATGGAATGATGACCGCAGTCTTTTCAATATCTTCTAGCACTACCAGGATGCGGTGGTAGGCTTGTCCGAGGTCAATCACTGAGGAGAAATTGCTGAGTTTTTATATAAAGTGTTAATATTGGGAATAGAATATGCATAGCTTTTGGTTACCGAATTTAATTTGCAATAATCTACGCAGACTCTGTAAGATCCGTTTAATTTGGAGACTAAGTGTAATGGTGACACTCCTTAACTTTTCGATGGTCTGATGATTCAATCTTCCAATAACCTTGAAAATTCCTCTTGGGTAGCTTTTAGTTAAGCAGGGTCTGTGGTCGCTTCTTAAGTGTAATAGGTTGCCCTGCTATGACGATATTGTGAATCGTGTTGGAGTCTCGTAGCTATGACTTGCTAAGATCGAAAAGTAACTTGTGTTCTTAAAAAGCTACTGATGAATCGGCTGAGTGATGCACTGGGCTTGGCTGAATGACCGGTAACTCCAAACGCTCGGATGCAAGTGTCCAAAAACTTTGCTAAAGTCCGGTGGAGGAGTCAATGATCTTTCGTTTGGCAAGATCAAGAATGAGCCGAAATTTCAACAGGAAATCAAGGCCTATTATGTAATTTGAGACTTTGGTGACGATGAAGTTGTGAGTAAATACACGCCGTAAACCTATGTTTAGTGTGCGATGCCGGCAAACATAAGTAGGTATGGGCTCTCTTGTAGCTGTTGCAAGTAAAACGCCTAGTGAAATCTCGGCCATTGAATCATGCTTGAGAACTGAGACTGCTGCACCTGTGTCTAGGATGAATTCTTCGCCAGTTTTGAAATCGAAATGATGCAGAAGTTCTTTGGGCTGTTTGACCGAAACATATAAATAAGCAGGCTTGTCATTGAAAATGTCTTTTTCAGTTTGACTCTCTATGTGGCATATTCGGCGTGAAAGAAAGGAGTCATTGAGTTTGCCAGATTGTAAGAGATTGCTTCCTGGTGGAGACGTTGATACTAAATTTGATTTCCATATATATTCAATGCGGTTGGATCCTCAATAGTCAGTTTGCTATCATAATCTGATGATGATCATGGAAGGTCGAAACGCGTCAGTGTGTTACGGCTGGCGGTAGTTTTTTTATGTTGTTCGACGACTGGTAAAATACAATGGGATTGGTGTTTACTTCAAGCTCGCAAACTTGATTTAAAGAATTGAGCCGTTGATTCTGTTTATGCGCAGAAAGTACGGTCTTCTACTTTCTGCGCCATCCTGATGCTCCAATGCGCTTGTATTCTGAGGCCTGGCCTGTCAACTGTGGAAATGACATTCATTCGAGAATTCTTCCGAAAGGCGGAGACAGACTTGACATGGTGATTGTAGCACCAATACTTTGGGGCATATTTTTTAAAAGATTGCTGAGATCTAGATAGCCGCCTACTGTCATTTCTTGTTTTAGGTGGAAAATTGGGTTATGTGCTCACATAATTCAGCTCCGATTTTCCTATTGCTAATCCTTCTTGAACTTTAACCATGTTCGCTATTGTCCTCTCTAAAGAGATGATCCTGACATGCTGAGGGGAAGGACAAAAGGATGACGAATTTAACTTAGGTTCTGAAACCCTAAATTCTAACTCGCATCTCTCTGATAAGTCATCTATTGAGAGAGAGAGAGTTGAGTAGCTGTCGAGCAAACAGTTTCAATGTTTGAGGAAGGTAGTTAATGTAAACAACCTTAGCTTCATAATTATAATTATTGGTTTTATCACAGCGGTTCCGCAAATCCCCTGAAATCTCAACGGGGCCAAAATTTGGCATATCTAACTGCGCGTACTTATTATCTGCTCTGTCTCAGTGGGACCTAGCAAGGATTCCACTTCACCTTGGAGGCCTAAAATGGGATTGGGTAGTTTCCTAATGGCCTCAAGCTTTGGATAAATCCGTCACTGCAATTTTGAAGATTGATTTGCAAAAACATTTGACAGTTTTTGATGACTGACTTAATTGGGAAACGGGGAAAAAGCAGAGTCAACACGCATAAAGAATAATTCGCAATCTCCATCCCATACAGGAACATCAATATCTAAAATTGGACTTGACATTCTAACAATCTTACGGGATCTTAAAAGCATAAATCTATATATATCAAAAGTAAGTGTGAAAATTTAAAGCATACGTGCCCTACAAAATTTACAACTAATAACGAAGCGTTTACCAACATCTGCTTCCAAAGTTGAAACTGACGAGATGAGCTTCGACGTACGCAGAAAACGGACGAAGTCTTATTCCCAAAGTCAGAATCCAAATTTGTGTCCGCTAGTGTAACGTTTTATGTGATTTAAAAATTCTAAATGTGCTTTCACAAAATCACAAATCGGCTTCCACAGTTTTGCATGATTAGTGACTAAAACCACTGTTTGGCACAATTTGTACGTAGAAGAGAAAAAATTTGAACGAAAAAAAACTTTTCTTCAAAACGATTTACTTCCCAACAAAAAATGCCCAGAAGACACTTGTGGCAATAGCCACCTTTAAGACAAATAATGAACAAAGAGTCTTATCTAGGGCAGACATTATTTCAACAGAAATTCCTCGCAGAAGCGCCCGTATAAGAATGAAGCAGTCAGCCCAATGATAAAAGCAGACTTCGAGCCGAAGTGAACATAAATTAATTAATATTTGTAAATTTGTTTTATTAAATCGATGCTCGTTATGCGAGCAAAATTCTATATATAATTGAGTAAAAATAAAGCATGTGTGGTACATTTAATATGGCTTCTGATGGGTTGGAAACGTTGATTCAGGGACTGACTTCTCAAATGAATAATTTAACTGCAGAATTAGGCATAATTAAGTCTCGTCTGGACGATACGCTGATAATAAACACAGACGACATACGTGTACGTGGACCATCCAATATAGGTGGACACAACAATGGCGACCGCGCCGAAGAGGAATCAGGAGGAAATATGCCGGCGTTTTCAGCCGAATCGACGAGTTATTTCAGACCGTCATCAGAGTTTAAGCCCATGTTGGCACCACTAGATGTGGAAAGGCCACAGTTGTGGTTCGAAAAATTTGAAGCATCAGTTCGAGCCCAAGAATTTACATTAGAAGCACCTATTGTGCGTGTGGCTGTCCAGGAATTAGTGGACCGGACAGTAGCAGTCCAATTGGAATTGCCGGTTGACCTCACGTATGAAGAGTACAAAAGACGAGTGTTGGATCATTTCCGGGCCAGGCCTCAGGAGGTGTTCTCAGAATTATACAGCCTGAAACCATTACTGGGTGAGATGCCCATGGATACCATGGCACGTATCAAGCGGTGGTTCTCGAAGCTTACTGAGTCTTTACCCGGGTTGCAACCGCATGAGGCCATCATGTTCATGCTGCTGGATCCTACCAGATACGTTGCAATATCCTGCGTCCAGGGAGGCCTTGAAGAGAGACTTCAGGCTCTTCAAAGTTCGGCCATGATGACAAACAAAGTGGCAGCTGCATCTCCACGCATGGGTCCAGTTACAACATCTGGCAGGAGCGACATACCGTACTGGAATTCTTCGCGGCATAATAATCAATTCCGCGACAGAAGGCAACAGCCAGTGGCCTGGAAGCAAAGTCAGTATATAAGGACTCCAGCTACGACGAATACGGCGTATAAGCGTCAGCAAAACCAATGTACTGCTCCTCGAGAACGGCCAGTTCAGTGGGGAAACAGGGTTCACAATCTCACAAATAAAGGTGGGCGAGATCAGGGCACAAATATTAATCCTTCGGAGGCTCCGAGGGGTCGATCGAATGAAGACCAGCAGAACAAACAAAAAAGTGGTCCGAACCAGATGGCCTTTGAAGAAAAGGAAGTGTGGGAAACATTGCCAAATGTAAGGATTTTTATTAAAGTTAAATTTTTAGAACTCTTCAACGGACAGCCAGTAATAATGCAATTGGATACTGGAGCTGATGTGTCGGTATTACCACTGACTTGGCCATTGAACAACGTAAAACCTACGAGAGCAAGTTTATGTCAGGCATCGGGCGCATCGATAGTGGCTGTGGGCGAGTGGGACACGTAGTTGTTAATAAATGAAAATGTCTATCATATGTCTTTTATTGTTGCGAATACGCAAACGCCCTTATTGGGACTTGATTTCATTAGAAAGTGGGTTAAGACGATAGAATGTTAAAATAAGCGTGTATGCATATCGAGGCCTGAGAGAATAAATTCAATAAAGTCTACATGTAACCCTAAGATGCAGGACGATACCAGTTGTCTGTCTGGGTGGTGGAAAAATCTCCGTAACCAATATAACATTATATTCCAACTTCCTGATTGCAGCGAATGCCCAGGTCTCAACTGCTTATTATGCTGCCAATAGCTAATCAAAGGTATTGTAATGCAGGGCTAGTGTATACTTGTTAATTGATTTAACAATGATATGATGCCCAATAACCACTAGTAACTGCTACAAATATTGTTAGCTATAGTGGCCGTTTATACCACGTGAAGCGAGATAGAGCAGTGCAACATGTTTTCAGAGCCACAGCGTGAAAATTGGAAGATGGGTTGCCACTAAACTTGCCAGGTTTAAATTGTGATCTGGGCAGGCTGGATCGCCGTCAATGGGATATCTATTACAAATAAAGGAGCTAGTTTGTGCTTGACGTTGTGGTTATGATATTCGTAGTGAATTTGTGCTGTGTAAGTGATGAAATTTCGATATTTATGATAATGAAATCTATGACACTTAATGTTGCTACACAAGTCGTTAACTCAAAATAGTTGGTATTACCATAATAAGCTGTGTGGTCTTAGGTGTGAGCCATACGATGCAATAGTACGATGTAAATAAATATATGAAAATCAAAGGATAAGTATGAAACTATACTCTAATATTGCCGCAGAAATGGCATAATACCAAAGAACTGTTAAAAAATGCTACACAATTGTTTGCTAAGTAAAGTTGGTTATATCTCGTGTGCCAATTGAGTGTGATAAAATTAATGAATCAAGTGTTTCCATAGATATTACAAGCCGTGAAATAGGATGCAAGTGGTGCGCAAAAAATTCAACTTAGTTACGTAGAATTACAAAATGTTAATCTACAATAACTGATCAGTTACACGTTATGTAATTCAATCTATTATAAGGCTGAGATTGTAGGCATGTAGAGCCTGAAACGCATGTAGACGTTTGTATGTCGCCAGGATCAGGCAGTTCGTTAAAAGCTTTCAACATCTTTATGCTTACCGATGTAGGGGTCGCACCTTGCATGATTTTGAATTATTTCGGCTGCTTGAACAAAATAGGGTAAGGACCGCGATACTTTGGTTGCCATGGTAAAACAGCGGCGTCGTTACGAACGAGTAATCTCTAGCAGATGTAGAGCTGCGAGTAAACGAAGACAGGTCAAGTAGTATGTCTTGGCTGCTGGGCAGACATGCTACCGAAATGAAGTAGAAGACGAGAAGCTTCGTCTTGTGTTTCATCCTCAGCGGTTTGTATACGCGAGAGCTTGTTGGGCAGGCGTAGGTCCATGCAATATAAGGATTGTGACGCAAACGTTTCGATAGATTCACGTATACGATAACGAATAGCAAGTAGGACTAAAGGTGCGGCATCGACCCAGTTGCCATTATAGGACAAGGATGCTAAAAAAGCTTTGAGTTCCATATTTATTCTTTCTACCATACCGTTAGATTGGGAATGGTAGAAAGTTGTATGGTATAAAGTGCGTCCTGTGAACCACAAGGTAGATTTGAAGCGATCAGATGAGAAGCAGATGTCCCTATGTGTTATGACCTCATTGGGAACACCATAAATTGCTATCCATGCGAAGATGAAACAGTTAATAACTTTGTATGCAGAAATAGTGCCAAGAGATAATGCCGCAGGCCATCTGATGAATATATGAATCATAGTTAAATGGTAGCTAAAGCCGTGAAACGAGGTCAGATAATCTATGTCGATGTGGACGATGGTTGGATGAGAAGCAATAGAATTTTTCAATAATTTATTGCGCGGTTGGTGGCAACAATTCATTAAATCAAGTTTGCGAGCTTGATGTAATCACCAATCCTATTGTATTCAACCAGTCGTCGAACAACATAACAAAACTACAGCCAGTCGCAACGCAATGACGCGTATCGACCGTCCATGATCATCATCAGAGTACGACGGCAAACTGACTATCGAGAATCAAACCGTCTTGAATATATATGGAAATCAAATAAGGATATGCGACTCTCACCTCTAACAGTCTCGATAGTCAATTTGCCGTCGTACTCTGATCATGGATGGTCGAAACGCGTCAGTGCGTTGCGACTGGCGGTAGTTTTGTTATGTTGTTTGACAACTGGTTAAATACAATGGGATTGGTGTTTGCTTCAAGCTCGCAAACTTCATTTAAAGAATAAACGTGAAGCAGTTGGGAAATATTTCAACTTAGAATGATTGTTCCGGGTGATCTTCTTTTTCTGGCAAGTAGCACACTCGAAGACCCATCGCTTAGCGTTTTGTTTGAGTTTGTGCCTCCAGAAACGATCTGTAAGCTGTTTGACAGTCACCTTATTCCGTGAAGGAGAAATTGAGTGAATGGAGTCGAAAACTATTCGCTGGAGGTTGGTTGGCAAAACTGGCTTGTTAGGCTGCATACTCGTGAAGTAAACAATGGGTAAACCTTCCCAGAGAGAGCATAGAAACTTTGTAGGATAACGAGCTACTGATCTCTGAATATGCGTGTTCTGTTAGCAAGAGGGATGGCGTTAATGCAGGCTCAATGAGAGTCACGGAGTTGACTGAGAATAGCAAAGGCAAAGGTGAATGTAGCGAGACATCTGGCCAAGAAAGTGGGTCTGCAATGGTGATTTGTTTGCCATTGTCATGAAAGATGTCGAATTGCCATTCGCTCAGACGTGACAGCAGTATTTCTATTGTGGCAGGGCACTTTGCGAGAGTTGAAGTCGCGTTACGGATTACGCTAACTAAAGGTGTATGATCTGTTAAAACAACAAATCTGCTGCTGCTAATGATGCGAATGAAGTGGCGCATTGCGTCATGAAGAGTTATCGACCGAAAGTGTCGTATATGGATTCGACTGGTTGCAGAGTACACGAGTAAAAACTGATAGGCTTCCAAACTCCGTCGATCTTTAGTTTCAAGATAACCCTAATAGAAAATTTACAATTGGTCGTTGGAAAACAGGATGTATTAGCATTGAAGCATTTGCTAACGAGTTGATAGCGAGACGGAGCAATTTCTCGTCTTCAAGTGACGAATAAATGATGGAGTTACTGCTAAATTTGTTTTCAATTCCGCAGGTGCCTACATAACGAATAAAGTTGTTTTGATAGGCCGAGAAGGAACTTCCGATTCTAGTTAAGAATTCGTAAAAAATTTCAGTAGCACAATTAAAGTCTTGACTTAAAATTCTTGATGAAAATTGCCTTCGAAGGCAAAGGCTTTATATTGTAGGGGTCGATTTCCGGGGTTGGTTTCCTGTTCGTTATTTTATACCCATTCTACATATCAATGTTGGCTATTATTACTACCCGTGCGCCTAATCAGTCTGATCTTTTTCGGATGGTTGATGTGAGAAGGCAAAAACATCTGGTCATACGTATATTAGATATAATGTTGCAAATAGAAATATAATTCACAGATAGTCCAAATTGAATATATGTTAGTCAGCTGTCAAAATAGATTTTTATGCAAAAATAGGTCTTAAACACTATTCACAGTTAAACTAAATTGTCCGTCTCCTAGACGGCAAAGATTAAAATGATTTATATTTATAAAGTGAAATGTTTTACACACAAGTGGTTATCCTTACACAAATGTCTGAATAGAATTGTATTTATACCATCGATTTAAAACATATGAAGATATGTAAAAAGTCATCGTTAAAAGCTGTCACTAAAATGAAGGAGTAAGCCACTTAAAGACTTCAATGACAAAAACTCGATTGAAAACACATGATGACATGAATGGAATCAAGGTTAAACGTTATCACTAAAAAGGAGTATGTAAATCGTTTAAATACTTCAATGACAAAACTCACAAATGTTTAGTTCTCTACTTGTTAATATATTAATTCATTATTCTATTCACATAAATTTCGAATAATCCAAATAAGCAAAATAAATCCGCAGTGACACAATAGTCCACCGCGTGATCCTCGCGGATCGCGCGCGGTTCCGTTTCTTTTATAAAAACACTATTAATTGCAAATAAAATTGCAGTTCAAGAAATATTGATTAAAACTGCTTGAGACTAACAGAGATTGTTTCTAAAATCACAGTTAAGATAAATATTGTTTAAGGACAGAGATAGAATATTTGACCTAAAAGAGCAAAGCGTTTGTAAAAATTGACCTTCTTTGGGTTATAACACGGAGCCGCGTGTTACATACACCCCCCCTATATTGAAAATTAGTACACAATGAAGGGGGCTAACCATAAAGGAAATTTTATTGCTCTGCCATATTGTGTAACGACTGATTTTAGCTCTGTCAACACTGATACTGGTTAATATATCTCTAGCGATGTTGGACGGACGGTTAGTCGAAGTGTTCGAAAAAATCACGTCCAATGATGTTTCGTGTCGCTTTGGCATTGATGAACGGATAATTGAAACATCTTTTTGAGTTGGAGAACGAGATAGTGTGTACTCGTACCCCAAACGTCGCTATGTTGGAGCCATTCGCGCAGGTCAGACTGTTGGTGTCGACTGGGTGGGTTGGTTCGAGATAATTGTGGCGTAGTGAGCTTACATCTGATCCAGTGTCTATGACAATTCATTCGCCAGAGATTGCGTCACGGATGAGAAAGTATGTTGATAGTGGCAACCGGCGATGAGATTGATTGCTGGCATTTGGGCGTTTGAAGCATGACTTAATTGGAGCCGTCGCTGTAAAGACAATAGTTTGATTGCGCTCTACCGCGAAGGCAACGTGCTTCGAGCCATCAGACGTGGAGCGGCCAACAATTTGGGGTGCTCAGCCTCTGCTGCCGCCGAGGAGGCTGACTCCACCCGTCTTCCGAACCTTCCATGGGCGGATCCTCCTGAGTTGTTGAGGGTGACCGCGCCCATTTGAACGTCGCGTCTGTGCGCGGGTATGTGCAGCCGTTTCCGAGGCAATAACGTGTGTAGTGGCCTTCATTGAAAGTGCTTGAATTTCTCAAAATCTAGCTGTTTATTAATTCCTTACTGGCTGTGAGTTCGACGAACCGGGGCACCATAATGTAGGGGTATTTTGCGGAGTTGCTTTCTAGTTCGTGATTTTTTACCCCTACTACATATCAATGGTGGCCATTATTACTTCCCGTGCACCCAATCAGTCTCTGATCCCTTTCGGATGGTTGATATGAGAAGACTGAAGAAAGGTTTCATAGATATATTTCACACAATGTAGCATATATAAATATAATTCACTGTTAATCCGAATTGAATGAGTTGGTTGGCAAAACAGATTTTAATGCAAAAGTATGTTTTAAATACCGTTCACAATTAAACTAAATTGTCCGTCTTCTAGACGGCAAAAATAAAAGTGATTTATGTCTGTAAAGTGAAATGTTTAGCACAAATGTCTGGATTGGAATGAATATGGTCAAATGATTGAAAATACATGATAATATGAACATAGTAAAATGATTTATGTTTATAAAGAAAATGTTTTACATACAATTGGTTATTCTTACACAAATGTCTGGATTGTAATGAGTAGTCAAACGATTAAAGATACATGATAATATGAGCCTAGTAAAATTATTTATGTTCATAAAGGAAAATGTTTTGTGTAAACCGTTTAAAGATTTAAATGACAAACAACTCACAAATGTTTTAAATCAAGTTTGCGAGCTTGAAGTAATCACCAACCCCATTGTATTTAACAAGTCTACGAACAAAATAACAAAACTACCGCGAGCTGCAATTATTGTTTAACTAACAAATGTTCAACTCCTTGTTTTTATAGTGAACAATCAATCATTTTCATTGTAACGAATAATCTTATTTAAGGAGATAAATTCACTGACACAATAGTCCACCGCTTGATCCTCTCGGATCGCGCGCGGTTCTGTCTAATTTATAAAAGCACTATTAATTACAAATAAAATTGCAGTTCGAGAAATATCGATTAAAACTGCTTGAGACAAAAAGAGATTGTTCCTAAAATCGCAGCTAAGAGAATTATTGTTTAAGGACAGAGTTAGAATATTTGACCTTAAAGAGCACAGCGTTTGTAAAAATTGACCTTCGTTGGGTTGTAACACGGAGCCGCGTGTTACATACACCCCCCCCGACAGTGAAAATTAGTGCACAATGAAGGGGCTAACCTTCCAGGAAGTGTTATTGCTCTGCCATACCGTGTAAAGACTGATTTTGGCTCTGTCAACACTGATACTGGCTCCTCTATTTCTCGCGTTCTTGGACGGATGGTTAGGTCGAAGTGTTCGAGAAAGTCACGTCCAATGATGTTTCATGTCGTGTTGGCGATGATGAACGGATATTTGAAACATCATTTTGAGTTGGAGAACGAGATAGTGTGTACTCGTACCCCAAACTTCGCTATGTTGGAAGCCATTCGCGCAGGTCAGACTGTTGGTGTCGACTGGGTGGGTGGGTTCAAGATAATTGTGGCGAAGTGAGCTTACATCTGATCCAGTGTCCATGACAATTCATTCGCCAGAGATTGCGTCACGGATGAGAAAGTATGTTGATAGTGGCAACCGACGATGAGATTGGTTGCTGGCATTTGGGCGTTTGAAGCATGACTTAATTGGAGCCGTCGCTGTAAAGACAATAGTTTGATTGCGCTCTACCGCGAAGGCAACGTGCTACGAGCCATCAGACGTGGAGCGGCCAACAATTTGTGGTGCTCAGCCTCTGCTGCCGCCGAGGAGGCTGACTCCACCCGTCTTCCGAACCTTCCATGGGCGGATCCTTCTGAGTTGTTGAGGGTGATCGCGCCCATTTGAACGTCGCGTCTGTGCGCGGGTATGTGCAGCCGTTCCCGAGGCAATAACGTGTGTAGTTGCCGTCATTGAAAGTGCTTGAATTTCTCAAAATCTAGCTGTTTATTAATTCCTTACTGGCTGTGAGTTCGACGAACCGGGGCACCATAATGTAGGGGTATTTTGCGGAGTTGATGAACGGATATTTGAAACATCATTTTGAGTTGGAGAACGAGATAGTGTGTACTCGTACCCCAAACGTCGCTATGTTGGAGCCATTCGCGCAGGTCAGACTGTTGGTGTCGACTGGGTGGGTTGGTTCGAGATAATTGTGGCGTAGTGAGCTTACATCTGATCCAGTGTCTATGACAATTCATTCGCCAGAGATTGCGTCACGGGTGAGAAAGTATGTTGATAGTGGCAACCGGCGATGAGATTGATTGCTGGCATTTGGGCGTTTGAAGCATGACTTAATTGGAGCCGTCGCTGTAAAGACAATAGTTTGATTGCGCTCTACCGCGAAGGCAACGTGCTTCGAGCCATCAGACGTGGAGCGGCCAACAATTTTGTGGTGCTCAGCCTCTGCTGCCGCCGAGGAGGCTGACCCCACCCGTCTTCCGAACCTTCCATGGGCGGATCCTCCTGAGTTGTTGAGGGTGACCGCGCCCATTTGAACGTCGCGTCTGTGCGCGGGTATGTGCAGACGTTTCCGAGGCAATAACGTGTGTAGTGGCCTTCATTGAAAGTGCTTGAATTTCTCAAAATCTAGCTGTTTATTAATTCCTTACTGGCTGTGAGTTCGACGAACCGGGGCACCATAATGTTGGGGTATTTTGTGGAGTTGCTTTCTAGTTCGTGATTTTTTACCTCTACTACATATCAATGGTGGCCATTATTACTACCCGAGCACCCAATCAGTCTCTGATCCCTTTCGGATGGTTGATATGAGAAGACTGAAGAAAGGTTTCATAGATATATTCCACACAATGTAGCATATATAAATATAATTCACTGTTAAACCGAAATGAATGAGTTGGTTGGCAATAATACAGATTTCAATGCAAAAGTATGTTTTAAATACCGTTCACAATTATACTAAATTGTCCGTCTTCTAGACGGCAAAAATAAAAGTGATTTATGTCTGTAAAGTGAAATGTTTAGCACAAATGTCTGGATTGGAATGAATATGGTCAAATGATTGAAAATACATGATAATATGAACATAGTAAAATGATTTATGTCTATAAAGAAAATGTTTTACATACAATTGGTTATTCTTACACAAATGTCTGGATTGTAATGAGTAGTCAAACGATTAAAGATACATGATAATATGAGCCTAGTAAAATTATTTATGTTCATAAAATAAAATGTTTTGTGTAAACCGTTTAAAGATTTAAATGACAAACAACTCACAAATGTTTTAATCAGTTTGGTGAGCTTGAATTAATCACCAACCCCATTGTATTTAACAAGTCTACGAACAAAATAACAAAACTGGTCATGAGCTGCAATTATTGTTTAACTAACAAACGTTCAACTCCTTGTTTTTATATAGTGAACAATCAATCATTTTCATTGTAACGAATAATTCGATTTAAGGAGATAAATTTACTGGATTATTAATAGTCCACTGCTTGCTGATCTCGGATCGCGTGCGGTTCTGTCTAATTTATAAACCACATTCCGAATACTACAAAATTAAATTGCAGTTCAAGAAATATCGATTAAAACTGCTTGAGACTAAGAGATTGTTCCTAAAATCACAGCTAAGAGAAATATTGTTTAAGGACAGAGTTAGAATATTTGACCTTAAAGAGCACAGCGTTTGTAAAAATTGACCTTCGTTGGGTTGTAACACGGAGCCGCGTGTTACATATTAATGAAATAGTTTTATTCGTTCAAATACGATGTTGCTAATTATATTACAAGATTAGACCATTAATAAATTATTTTAAGAATTTGCGTAAAATTGTGTGTGGTAAAATAACCTGATCTGCATTTTGATTAACGCAGTTAGTTTTCCAGTAGTTTTTTTCTTCTGCACAATATTTCGGCTGTCTTTATCAGCGGCCTACTGCAGTTGGTCCATCCTCACCAGTTTTAAAAACAAACTATAAGATCGAAAATTTGTTCTGAGAATGCACACGTTCAATGTTCCGGAATTAATTGTGTAACGACACAAATCAATCGCCGACATACTGCGTAAATTAAATTCAAATTTATTTACGTTGCACCAATGAGAAAAAAGCGAAATTGCCGTTTAACCACGTTTAACCAATAGTGTGCAAGTAGACATATTGCATGCTATTTAAGCACGGTAATTTACCATTCAAGTCAGTTGTGGCATTTGCATTCTACCTGCTTCACGCGTGTGCGTTCTGTCGGCTGTCAATACCTACGCTGGTGATTTGATAGTTTCACCAACAACTAACTACATCCGTGACTCATCTTGTTGCGGGATACCGGAGAGACGAGCCAATTGAGTGCAGGACCTGCAGGACACCATCCACAACGCGATCACAGCTCAACCACGGGAGCGACAACTCAACCAGAGTCCACTCAAGGCTCTAGGACATCTTCAACTCTGAAGACTTCAAGAGAACGCATTACCAGGCCCTCTTAAGGGCCCCCATATCAGTAACTAATCTCTATTCAGAGCACCTTAACCGAGTTTGTAACGTCGTACGGCATTTACTTGAAGCCGGGGCGTTTACAATTGCGGCCTTTTCTGAAATATAAGTTACTTTTAGATGATGAACGTTATTAAAATATGAACACTAATGAATTTGTTTCTTCTGTGTCAACGTTATTTAATTCATATGTTTAATATTACTGATAGAATACCGAAAAAATAGATAAAAAGGAACCACAACCCATGTCAACCCGAGCTGGTCTCAAGAGTCTAGGAGTACTTTTGGACAACGCTACACTTACGGACCTTCTCGGCATTTGCCAGAGTACATAAGACCTTCCCTGTTAAGGACCGATCGACAGTATGAACTTTGTATTTATGGCACTTTAACCGACTTTGTAACGTCGGTTCTTACAAACTGTTATACTCGAATTATATCTTAAATTTTTCTAATTTTGATGAAGAATCTATCACTCTTTACAGCTGAACTTTCTGATGCTGATAAATTGTACAGTACAACTAATTGCACATATATATGTGATGTGATATCTTTTTATATTATACATTTTCTAATTTT
Source organism: Eudiplozoon nipponicum (assembly GCA_029291075.1). Lineage (NCBI taxonomy): Eukaryota > Metazoa > Platyhelminthes > Monogenea > Mazocraeidea > Diplozoidae > Eudiplozoon > Eudiplozoon nipponicum. The sequence continues at coordinate 47,158 of JAQBSW010001705.1, read as the reverse complement.
ATTACTTGATGGAACATGTGTGGTTTGAATCCAAATAAAGATATTCTATTCTATTCTATTCTATTCTGTCATAATGTATTCACTTGTATTTGGGACGTTTACACAATCTTTGCGGCACATATGCGCTGTGTTTCGCCATACGACGTTTACTTAAAGCTGGGGCGTTAACATATTTTTGTAAAAAAGCAGCACATTTTTTTTACTTTGTGCTATACTGATTTTATTGCGTTTGTTATAATTTACTATTTAAGTTGTCACGCGGTAATTCTCTTATGTGAATTAGGTTAATGTTCAATACTATACTAAACAAAATATAATTACTTCACGTATCGCTTTATTTGCAACAAGTAGTATAAAATCCTAGTTTTAAAACACGCCTTTTCTAATTATGCATGATTTAAATTAGACTATATTGAACTATTGTATAACCTAAATTTTCTCAGCGACAAATTCATTACAAATTAATGGAGTCAAGAGACCGCAATATATTTTGTGTTGATTTTGGTCTAGTACCTAATCGTTTTAAGCTTTTTGTAGAAATTTCTGGAGTTTTCGTATGCTTTATTTTATATGGATTGTTGTCTGTAAGTGTTTTAATATTTAAAATGTAATTATAACATAGAAAACTTAATATTTATTTAACACAAGGCGTGTGGAGATGTAGGGGCTCCAGTCCTATTAGCTTATGAGAGCCCCATTGACGCCAAGTCAGATTCAGTCTTAATATACATATATGAGTCTGATAAGATGAGTTACTCTTCAATTTTTGTTAAGTTCATGCCCGAATTTTCTGTTTTTAATTTAAGATTAGCCTCTTTAGAGGAAGATATTGCCTTCGACAAAATTGAAGTACCAATTATTTTTAAGTTTAAACCACCGCCGAAGTTAAAGTAACACTCACTGATAAATTTAAACCACCATGGCTGATTAAACTAATATTATTAAAAATGAAAATATTCATTTCAATCAGCCACGGTGGTTTAAATTTATCAATTATTGTTACTTTAATTTTGTTAGAAAAATAGCTTTCTCTGCATCTCCATGTTAATCATACATAAAAATATATTTGATTAATCTAGTAATAGGCGAAGGACTGTGTACTTCTTATGCAGCCCTGCACCCGAGTATATAACCTGGAAAGAGATTAGACGCGAAAAACAGAATAATAAAAATTAACTTTCTTGAACGTTCTCAATATGCACAAATAAAAACGCAAATTCGTTTGAAGGCTTTTATTGTGAAGATAAATATTTGTAAAACCGAACTGTGAAACAAAATGTCAAATGAAGCTTGCTAGAGAAAACCACACCAGAACAGTTACAGAATACAGAAAACTTGAATTAAACTCAATTCAAAAGTATATATGCTGAAAATTATTTAAACAAAGAATGTTCTAGAAATTAAACAAACATTTTCTTTAAACCAACAATGGTTGCGCGGGTGGTGATAACAATTATTATAATCAAGGTTGCGGACTTGATATAAACACCTGACCCATTATTGAAGTTAATATTTTGCGGTGTGTAAGCATTCGGGTTCTCAATGCCGCGTTTTGCGTACGCGGGTAATAGCTGTACACGGGCAGTTACACAAAGATCCGATATTTCACATTTTCCAATTTTGTTTTGTCTTTGATCGGGTTGACTCATTTTTACTTCAACTGGAAATGCGGTTCTATCACATCTTCGTTTACTGGCGACGTTTCGGTGCCTACTTTCCAGCACCATCATCAGGCAACACAACACTGATCACAATAGCAGATTTAAGCAAATGTGGTAACCTCGTTCCAAAACCATTCTATTTATATATATTTGACTCAACTCTATTTTAATCATAGGATTTGTCTCAGTAACTAAACTCAATATATAACTTTTTATAATTAGCAGACCAATCATTACCTCACCTATACATCATCTCATCTCGTATGCAGAATATTTTAGGGGAGAGAGACAGTATCGAACCTTTTGTTATTTGTTATAACTGTATTGCTACTATGTCACGGTAATCAAAATTTAAAAATGCTAAAACTAAAACCTTGACTATCATATACTGTATTTTATTTAAAGCCGGGAACTCTAATGTATACAATGGTGTGTGAGGTATTGCGCACATAGCAACAAATTAGTTCAAATATGGAGCAGCAAGTTACGTAGATGGATGGAGAGTGAATGTTATAGCGACGCTTAGGTGAACGATTAAAGAGAGAAAGATAGAGATAGTCTGGACAACTGACGTTTTTCAAAAAAAACTAATCGTAAGCACAATGCGAAGTTAATCAACTATTGGAAATAATTGCATAAGAATATTTGCTCATATGACTAAAATAATTCATTATATCTATATACATATATATCTAAATATAATATCGTAACACCTTTATATATATATATACATATATCGAGAAAAAGGACCATTGATAATTATTAAACATGAATAATTTCTATTCTTATTATATATTTATTTATTACGTTAGTCACACCTTATATCAATATATAAAATACATGTCGATATGTATGAAAACATATATATGAATATAAGCAACAGTATGAGACCAACATCCCTAATCATATATATATTACCAATCGATATATTAACGATAGTAGCAAAGCCGTTGCCAAAAGTTAGTAAGCCAACGTGCGCCAGTGATTATAGATTAATCTCTATTATCCCTTCGTTTTTGAAGATAATAGAACGATTGATACTAGATCATTTAGAACGTATGTTACCGGCTGATTTTGACCTATGTCAACATGGCTTTACGAAAGGTAGATCGACAACTACTAATATGCTTTCCATGTGGAAACATGTAATCACATTAGACGAGAATGAGTTAGATGCATTAATTGTATTTATAGATATCTCAAAAGCTTTTGACTCTATATCTTTTGATGCTATTTTGAATGCGATTAGTTTGTTGAATATTGATCCGAATATTTTTAGATTACTTAAATACTATCTATATAATCGACGAATGAGTATTCAAGTAAACGATTTGATATCAAAATCGAAACGAGTAACGAGTGGAGTTCCACAGGGATCAAGCTTGGGGCCAATTTTATTTAAAATTGTATTTGCAAATTTGGAAACTAAGATCCTTAACGGTCGAGTTTGCAAATTCGCTGATGATTTAAAAATAATCTTCCCAATTGATCCAAAGAATGTCGAATTCTCCAAAAATAATGTGACATTAGATTTGTATGATTTGAGTAAATATTTGATCACACTAGGGCTGAGAATAAACAATAAAAAGACGAAAGCTTTAAAAATAGGGAACAGAACAAACTTTAATTATGTTTATTTTCATGATGCTGTTATTAATGATGTGTTTGAGATTAAACTTATGCAAGAAATTAAGGATTTAGGCATAACTATTCAATGTACAGCTTCTGCTGAGAGACATATTGAAAGTATAGTAGGCAGTGCCAAGAAAAGATGGGCACTAATAAATCGAAATATCTTATCAAATGATATAAAACTTCAAATGTATATAATATGGATTAGACCGGTACTAGAATATGCTGTCGCTACTTGGAATCCATTAAAAAAGGGTTTGTCTAATAAGATAGAAGCTGTACAAAGAAAGGTTGTGAAACATATTAGTCCTATTTCTTGCACTATATACGCCTCTAGATTACAGTTTGTGTCATTGCAATCACTGTGGTTTCGGAGGATGTGTTATTGTATAAAAGTTTTCCATTTGAACCAGTGGACTGGTGCCTATATGACTCCGATAAGAAAGAGTCATGAAGTTGGAACTAGATCTGGACATTTGGCAATATCTCCTCCTTTGGTGGGGAATGTAGCGAGCAAGTTATTCTCTTTCTCGAAAATCTACAAAATTTATAACCTATTACCCAAGGGGCTTAGAGAAATGCCTCCATCTAAGATGTCTTTTAAAACTTTATCTACTGAACTTGAAAAAGTCTGCAATCCTGCTGATATTTTTTATTTTTTTGATTATGATAATACTTTCTCATGGTTGAATAAAAGACAAGGATAATTATTATCGGAAACAGATTTTATTGAGATTTTATTTCCAAGTTTTGTATTATTATAATTGAAATGTTATGCACTATTTCTTCAAATTAGTTAACATTACATACAATCAATTGCTAGTCATGGTTCTCAATTTTTGCATAATGTTACACTCGAATTATACCTTAATTGTTCCTAATTTGATAATGTATATATTATTCTTTTCAGTCGAACTTTCTGATATTGATATATTGTATTGTACAACTAGTGAGATATACCTATCTACATGATATTAATTGCACATTTATTGTGATGTGATAATTTTTTTATATATTGTACAATTTCCAATTTTATTATTTGATGGAATATGTGTGGTTTGAATCCAAATAAAGATATTCTATTCTATCAATTCTAATATATATCCAAATCTACTAGATAATATATATGTACATTATATTAACATTTATTAGGTTATGCACTTTATATTAATATATAAAATACATATCAATATGTATAAAAACATATATATATATATAATATATATATATATATATATATATATATATATATATATATATATACAAGAGGTGGGTCCAATATCTTTTAATCCTATTCATTCACATATATATACGTTTGCATATTTCTAATAAATTATTATTTTTCTCTTTTCTTCCTGTTTTTTGTTACCAATTAATCAAATTGTATAATTATTTATTCACACCTTATATAAATATATAAAATACTTATAAATATGTATAAAAACATATATATAAATATAAGCAAAAGTATGAGTTAAATGTCTTATATATATATGTATATATATATATATATATACTATATATATATATATATATATATATTTAGCACTTAACAAATATACTTAGTGGTAATGTCTAAATGATTAATGTCCGTATATATATATATATATATATATATATATATATATATATATGGCTACAGCTGGACGTTGTATCGATGTATACTAATGTCCCGGTACAAGCAGCATTAGAAAGTGTGAAGCGTTGTTTAACAGAGTTCCCAGAGATAATAGAAGGTAGTAAAATGATGTTAAGTAGTATTATGGAAATCTTAAATATTTGTATGTCCTCCACCTACTTTAAGTTCAGAAATGAATTTTATAAACAAGTTAAAGGTGTCCCTATGGGACAACCACTATCAGTCCCGGTTGCTAATATTTTTATGCACTATTTTGAAAAAAATCTGTTGTTAAAATCTCCTCTTAAGCCAAACTTGTATGTAAGATTCCTGGATGATATGTTTATAATTTGGAATCATGAGGATAATGAGTTAAATAAATTCCTCGAATTAGCCAACCAATTAGGTGAATTAAAGTTTACATTGGAAAAAGAGAATAATAATGAATTACCCTTTTTGGATGTGAAAATAAAACGGAATGGTTCCAGATTGGAAAGAGATATTTTTAGAAAAGAGACTTATTCAGGACTACTTCTTAATTTCTTATCAAATCACCCATATGGAATGAAAATAGGCATTCTTAAATCCATGATATTAAGAAGTCTTAGAATAGTGGATATAGAAAATAGAGATAAGGAAATGAGGAGATTAAAAGAAATATTCAAACTAAATAGCTATCCGTCAAGTATAATAGATAGATTAATAGATGAGATGTTACAGAGATTTAACAATAATATAATAAACAAAGTAAAGAAGGAAACGGAACCGGATAAGCACAAAATTATGGTATTACCTGATTCTAAATTGAGCAGGAAAATTAGAATAATAGCAGCTAAATACAATATTAAAACAGTTTTAAGACAATCACTTACTATAGGCAATAAACTACCTAACCAAAAAGAAAGAGTAGAACCCCTCGAGACATCAGGAGTATATGCGATACCTTGCAAAGAATGTAATCTCAGGTATATAGGCGAAACCATGCGACCTATAAAGGTTCGTAGAGGTGAACATAAGACAGCCTGCAAATATGGACACATTCAAAGATCAGACCTAGCTAGGCATTCGAAGGAAACGGGTCATGAAATAGACTGGGAAGGATGTAAACGCATCGCGTTATGCAACCGCAACAGATTAACTAGACTAATTAGAGAGTCAATTGAAATAAAATCAGGAAAAGGTGTAATGAATGTAACATCGGTAGAAAAATCATTGGGCCCAATATTTAATGAAGCATTTTCTACGGTCAGAAAACGGGAGGCTGCGGAACATGAATTAAGTGGGAACCTAAGTAAAAAACCTCGCTTATAGAAAACTGGTTGCGAATGATCTGTACCAATATCAATTTCCTATATACTTATTTTTCTCAATAAAAATGTTCCAAAAGAGGGTATACCGATTTAGCAAGGGTTAGTAGATAGAACATTAGATAAGACACATTGGACTTACATTGTTGCTTATATTTTATATATTTATGTAAGGTAGGAATATCTTAATAAATGAATAATACGTTAGTCCTAGAGAAGATATTCATGGTTAATAGCTACCATGTATCCTTTTAAGAGGAAACCAAAATGTGATAGATAGACGGATATATAGATAGGCCTATCGGTATATTGATAGGTTTATTCTATACACATAATATATATATATACATATATACGGACATTAATCATTTTAGACATTACCACTAAAATTATATATTTATTTAAAATGCTAAATATATATATATATATATATATATATATATATATATATATATATATATATATATATATGACTCACACTGTTGCTTATATTTATATATATATGTTTTTATACATATTTATATGTATTTTATATATTTATATAAGGTGTGAATAAATAAATATACAATTTGATTAATTGGTAAATAAAAAAATACAGTAAGAAAAGAGTAAAATAATAATTTATTAGAAATATGCAAACGTATATATATATATACATATATATAGATAGGATTAAAGATATTGCACCCACACTGTTGCTATATGTATATATATATATATGTTTTGTATACATATTGATATGTATTTATATATTAATATAAGTGTGCATAACCTAATAAATTTTTATTATTAATGTACATTTATATATATATATATTTATGATTAGGGATGTTGGTCTCATACTGTTGCTTATATTCATATATATGTTTTTATACATATTGACATGTATTTTATATATTGATATAAGGTGTGACTAACGTAATAAATAAATATATAATAAGAATAGAAATTATTCATGTTTAATAATTATCAATGGTCCTTTTTCTCGTATATATATATATATATATATATATATATATATAAAGGTGTTACGATATTATATTTAGATATATATGTATATAGATATAATGAATTATTTTAGTCATATGAGCAAATATTCTTATGCAATTATTTCCAATAGTTGATTAACTTCGCATTGTGCTTACGATTAGTTTTTTTTTGAAAAACGTTAGTTGTCCAGACTATCTCTATCTTTCTCTCTTTAATCGTTCACCTAAGCGTCGCTATAACATTCACTCTCCATCCATCTACGTAACTTGCTGCTCCATATTTGAACTAATTTGTTGCTATGTGCGCAATACCTCACACACCATTGTATACATTAGAGTTCCCGGCTTTAAATAAAATACAGTATATGATAGTCAAGGTTTTAGTTTTAGCATTTTTAAATTTTGATTACCGTGACATAGTAGCAAAACAGTTATAACAAATAACAAAAGGTTCGATACTGTCTCTCTCCCCTAAAATATTCTGCATACGAGATGAGATGATGTATAGGTGAGGTAATGATTGGTCTGCTAATTATAATAAGTTATATATTGAGTTTAGTTACTGAGACAAATCCTATGATTAAAATAGAGTTGAGTCAAATATATATAAATAGAATGGTTTTGGAACGAGGTTACCACATTTGCTTAAATCTGCTATTGTGATCAGTGTTGTGTTGCCTGATGATGGTGCTGGAAAGTAGGCACCGAAACGTCGCCAGTAAACGAAGATGTGATAGAACCGCATTTCCAGTTGAAGTAAAAATGAGTCAACCCGATCAAAGACAAAACAAAATTGGAAAATGTGAAATATCGGATCTTTGTGTAACTGCCCGTGTACAGCTATTACCCGCGTACGCAAAACGCGGTATTGAGAACCTGACCCATTAATTACTCACATATGTCAGTATAAACTAAGAATTGTATAGTGTAGAAAAGGAAATTCATCTAGTAGATCGGTTTCGTCCTTATTGGGAACTCATCATGTACTGGCCAGAATTTAAAAAAATAATATTCGTTTCAATTAGCCACGGTGGTTTAAATTTATCAATAATTGTTAATGTAATTTTGTCATAGGAAACATTCCTCTACATACACCGCTTTCTAAAAAAAGACGTCTATTAATAGACATAATCGTTGTTCTTCGGCTGACGTTGAACTCTCCATTAGCGAGTTGTGCTGACTGGTGCCTCTGTCGTCGACGTTGCCTCTTGCTCATTTGTCACTGGAACTGCTAGTTCATCTGGCGTTGATTGAACGTGATGATATTGTAACTCGGTTGAACATGATGAGGATGACATCAACAATACGCCTTTTGAAAGTTGCTAGTTTGACTTTTGTGCCTACTTAATCGGATTGCAAATATCAGACTCGCCCATGGAACGATGGTCCTTCAGTTTTATCATTAATCCAGATAATCTGTGGAATGCAACGATTCAAAGTAACACAGTCCTCCATGCCATTTACTTCTTTGACGACATTTTTGTCTGTCATCCTCTTTATCTTATATGGTCCTTTCTAAATTGGAGTCAAACAGTTATTTCTATTTTCATTAACTACATAAACATGCGAGGCCGATCTTAAATCGGAGGACAAATAGCATTTGGTTTTACTTTTCTAGTCTTTGTCGGAGCTAAACGACACATCTTATCTTTAAGTGCTCCTACAAACCAATCTACTTAGCTAGAAGCCCAATCAAGATTACTTGGTGTGTCTAATAGCAGATTTCCAGGCAACCTTAATGGTTCTCCATATACCAATTCTGCTATTGAAGTTCATAATCGTGCCCTATATCTGTTGCGCATGGCAAGTAATAATATAGGATGTTTGTGTACCCAGCTTGTTCCACTAGTACACCTTAACGCAGCTTTCAATTCACGATGCGGCCTTACTACCAACCCATTCGCACGTGGATTGTATGCGCTAGGATGCAATGCATTGATTTTCATGATATTGACATGATCTGACATAAATTGACTACCGCGATCACTAGTAATCCTTCCCGGAACACCATAACACGATACTCAATTATGTAGGAACGCGAATAAGACTTCTTATGCTGTCATATCCCTCGAAATCGCTATTTCAATTTGGCGACTAAAACGATCAGCCATTGTTAGCGAAATCTTTTAACCGTTAACTTCAGGCATCTCGACAATATCTATATGTGCATGTCTGAACCATCCAGTTCGTATCCTAATATTCTGTATCTCGGTTCTAGTATGTCTCCACACCTTACAAATTTGAATCTTGGCAAGGGCTCTTAGCCAAGCCCGTATGTCTTAAGATATATGCAGCCATACATATCTATCAGTAATTAATCGAATGGTGGCTTTTATCGATGGATGTCCCAAATCGTGTAAATTATTTTGGCACATATTGTCGAGATTGGTCTCTGGACGTTTTAAATATAGCTGGGTCTTTTAGCCAAAATGAACTTAAAAGGATCCGATCCTTACGCTTCCTCGATTTGATTGACTAAATTGATAGGAGAATCTTCTAGATTCTTCAATGGATCTTGACGTATCTGCTCAACGTCTGCTTCATTCGATCTGCTAAATGCATCTGCTACAAAATTATATTTACCAGAAAATGGGTGACAGTGCAATCGAACTATGCTAATCGGGTAATCTGTGAATTCACCCTACGAGATTAATTAAGCCTCTCGGTTTTACCAAATATGCTTATCAAAGGCATGTGATCTGTCAATAACTTGAACTGATGACCGTCTATATAATGCTCAAAATGTAGCAATTCAGCATACACAGTAAGAATTTCTTTACAAAAAGTATCATACCGATTTTCTCGATCATAAAGCTTTCGGCTATAAAACCAAATTTTTCTTTCTGTATATTTGTCTCTTTGCTGAAGCACTGCCCATTTTGCAACATCTGAGACATCTGTGATTAGCTCAAATGGCTTCTCCCAATCTTCAGTTGTTAGAGTGATAGTGTCACTTAACATTTCCTTAGCCCTATGGAATATTTCTCGGTCTTCCTGACTTAAGGTGATTGGCCAAGACTTCTTAATATTGCTCTTCTCACGTGTGAGGTGGCGAGTTAGCGATCCTAAAATTCCAGCTAGACCTGGAATGAATCATCGATAATAGCTGATCATGCCCAAGAGCCTTCGCAACTGGCGCGCAGTCCGGGGCTCCGTTACATCCTTGACGGATTGGATTTTATATCTGAAAGGTATAATTCAGTGTTTGAATAGTATATGTCCAAGATATTTAATTGAGGAGCATCCAATTTTGCTCTAATCCATATTGTTCCAGCCTAGTCAAAATCGTTTCCAAATTTTTATGATGTTCATCAGGCGATCGACTGAAAATAATTATGTCGTTTATGTACACCCTCACAACTGGACAATTCTAAAGGACTTCTTCAGCCAAACGCTGGAATGTCTGACTGGCATTCGAAGAAATTAATGCAATTCTCCTCCTGGAATGCATGCTAGCATTGAAACTGAAAAGAACTATCACAGAATCGATTTAGTGTCGTTCGTTAAGTCAATAAACATAGGTAGTTTCCATAATGAGGGGATACTGAAAATTGACAATTCTTTGCAATTTATAACTAGGAAATATATTGATTTATAACATTCGGTCAGAAATTGCATGTTATATACTTAGTGGTTTTCTTATTGTCAACTAAGAAAGTAACATGATTTTGTCATGGCTCTCCCTAATTCATATTTCTTTCCTGTCATCAGAATAGCATTGCTAGCATATTCGTGGTCAGCAAGTTGATTAATAAAACCGATTTCCATGTCGGGGAGTGTTGCTAAATAATAAGTAATAAAGTGGAATCATTAGCATTTATTATCCTTAAGCCGGAGCCAATTGCGAAAGATTCAGAAAGGCTCTTATTAGTGTGAATACTGACCGAATTATAACAAAAGGCATATTGCAATTGAAATATTTAGGCCAGGACGCTATCTTTAAGTATAGCTCGCTATAATATCTTATGCAACAAAGAACCGAAAGCAGCCGTGTGGTCTAGAAAAGCCACGATGGTGAGCAGCAGGTTATAACTATAGAATGGTCATCGTTATCTGCAGTCATTGGAAGATTTATGACCATTGAGATGTCAGGAGCATAATACCAACACACTGCTGAGATCTAAGCACAAGTTTTTGGTGAAGTGTATGCTGTTGCTGCTATTGTTAATGCTAGTGATGGCGAGATGGAGTAGGCTGCGAATATATCATTTGTTGTTTGACAAGATTCAGCACATATGAGTGGTTATGTTATAATGATAATAAACAGAAAAATATTGATGTTGCTGCTGATGAGACTGAGATTGGCTTTGGATTTCACTGTGCGTTACGCTTACATTTACGTTTTTCTGTTTATAGATAATGTATCAATCTTATTAATTTCCTGTTACTAACGTGGGTATAGCTATGTTTTGTTCTCAAAAGTGATATCTATGTGCGAAATAGAATATTCGTTAATTTTATAGTTTTTGTAGTGAACATATATTAACGTTTGTGCTAGGGGCTTCGTCACAATTTTTGCATTTCTTTGGGCTTTTGTCGATTTTAGCTTGCATTTGTCTTGTCAATTTAGACATCGCCATTGACCATTCACTAATTCATTACCTGTCGCAAGAGATATGGTATAGTATTCATTTTTATTTTTTAGTGCTTTTCACTTTTTTGATGAGAATTGATGAATTTCCCTTTTTATCGCCTAATGATTAATTCTTCTAGCCTCTTATTTGGTTGCCATTTTGTTACTGTGCATTTGCGACGTGTTATTTTTAAATCATTCTCTTAAAAAAATATTACTTGTCATGCTATTATCTAGCACAAACGCTTGTATTATTATCCTTTAGATAAAAGCACGTGTCGCCGATAAGAGAACATATCTGAGAATTTCAGGAAAACTGAACAAGTATTAAATTCTTCAATTTTGTATTTTTTTGAAAAATTTTTATTACTTATTTTTAGGAGCTTATGTTCACATTGCCTAAAATGAAGTATTATAGTGTTTTTCTGACTGCCTATCAGTTCACACTATACAGCGTATTTGCAGTTGCAGAACTTATCTACAAAAAGCGAATTTCAAAGAAATATTTCACTTTGCAGACCAGTAATAGCTCGTCTTTTATTTCATCACTGATTGAAATTTTTTCAAAGAAGTTAAGATTATCAAAATTTGCCAAACAAAACTCAGAACAGGTGTGTTTGAATCCAACATCAGACCTTAATGCGGTTGATAACATTTCTGGCTGTCACATTCCGAATGAAGGCTGTGAAACTACTGTTGTCCAATTATATGATTTATTGACACAAGATAACACTGCTGAATTAGAGACATCACAACCAGAACATAGAGTGCTCCACCAAAAAAGTCAATATGAATTGAAACAACACAATCAAATGGTACACAAGTTGCAGCTGTTTCATGATAGTGCGGCGAAAGGTATTAATTTGAACCAACATGATCGTCATAATCTTCAAAAAGAGCATCAACAGTATCAGAATAAAAAAGCGTTCCTCGTTTGCCATATTCGTGGAATTTGCCACCCCATCAAAAAAACGGACGCTTTACGTTTTGATAGCAGTTTTTAGCGTTTTGTCAGTAGGATTTGCGAATATTTCAGTTGGATACATGAATTATGCCACTCAGGTCTTATTCAAAGCTTGTAAACTAATTCCTGTAATGATTGGTGGGGTTCTTTACTGAGTATGTTTAACTAGCTATTTCATTGTCTTTTTCTTATAAAAATAGTTTTACCTCTGCCTATATTTGCATTATTCAATGCTTATATATATATATATATATATATATATATATATATATATATATATATATATATATATATATATAATTGGTTATTGACAACAAATTCCATCTTTTGTATCGGAATTAAATTCATTACACATTTATTAAAGTTTTCTAGGATTATCCATGTTACGGTATAGATTGTGGTCCTTACTGAGTATGTTGAACTAGCTATTTCCATTGTCTTTTTTCTTATAAAAATAGTTTTACCTTTGCCTATATTTGCATTATTCAATGCATATATATATATATATATATATATATATATATATATATATATATATATATATATATATATATATAGGTATATATATAATTACATGACAAACAAATTCCATCTTTTTACATCGGAATTAAATTCATTACGCTTTATTAAATTTTTGCGGGGATTATTCATGTTACGGTCAAAAAAATGATGGTGGATTTGATATGATGTGCGACAGGTTAGATAAAAAATGTGATTGATGTTAATATCAAGCTGGCAAAATCAGTGATTCTTTTAAATATTGCTCAACTGTTCATTTAATAATATTTTAGACCCAAATGAAATACACAGCAAACCCATTTTTTAGCCAATGCCAAACTAATGCAATTTGCACGTACTGGCGCGGTACGACCGTTAGTGTTCATCATAAGGCACAACTTTACTTTGATTATAGAAGGCCAGATCAGCATGTATATTTGTAATACAATTAAACAATCATTGATTGCATGGGTGGTGCAACTAATTCTTTAAATAAAGTTTGCGAGCTTCAAGCAAACACAAAACCCATTGTATTTAACCAGCCGTTGAACGACATAGGAAAAATATCGTCAGTCACACGCACTGACGTGTTTCGACTTTCCATGATCACCATCAGAGTACGAAGGCAAACTGACTAGCGTAGATCAAATCGCAATGCGTATATACGGAAAGCAAAATTATACATGGGGCTCTCATCTCTATTTGTCTCACATACATTGTCTTTGACTGGAAATGTCGGATGCACAATTTCTGTGTAGTCACTAACGTTAACATTTTGTGACTTTCGCCACAGATATATATATATATATATTTGTAATAAATTAAATAATCATTGATTACTCGGATGGTGAAAACAATTCTTTAAATCAAACTTGCGAACTTGAAGTAAACACCAATCCCATTGTATTTAACAAGTCGTTCAACAACGTAGAAAAAATAACGTCAGTAGTGGTAAATTTCTTTCAAATAATTGGATTTTCCTCTCATTTCTTTCGATCCCACAAGTTATAATTGATTAGTATTTCAAGTGTACAATTCTCTTTCTTTTTGTACCCGTATTAGTCAACGGCAAATACCGTATACGTTCTAAAAACTAAAGCAGATAAAAAAATTACATGATAATGATATTTCAATTGTGTGTTATGTATTGTGTACTTAGTAACAAATTTATTCAATATATATTTGATCAATGCAAAAAAAGTATATAACGTATATATTACATTTACTAATGTCTTGATTATCATGAAATGTCGTAACTGATGTTAATCGAGACCAATGTATATGGATTTGCTGCAGTAATAGGTGTTCAGAATTAGTTATAAATGAGAATTTTCTGAAATGTTTGCATTTCTTGAAATAAATTGTGTTAGTACCAAGTACCAACTCGACAACCAAAGTGTTGGTACCATGTACCCATTTGGCATCCATGATGTTGGTATCAGTTACTGACACAACAACCATAGTGACTGTACCTTCTACAGCCTTGGTATATATATATATATGTATATATATATATGTATATATATATATATTATTAGGAATTTAAAACACATTAATAACAAAGTGGATAATGACTATTTATTTCGAGAGTACTAAACATTACTTTATAAACTTTAATTTTTATACATCCTGGGTTTCCATTTAATAAGTGGGTATCAGCTAGTCTGAATCGGTACCGTCCAATTTTCCCTCATTCCCCATCCAAATATATAAATGGTATAGGACGCAGTACTGGGTCCTACTGATGTTTCGCCAGAAAATACGAACTGAATGTGCACATGAGATTCTACGTTCGTTCATTCCTTCTTTGGTCTATCTTTCTGGTTATATTTGAACTAATTTGTTGTTAGGTGTACAACACTTAATACAAAATTGTATATATATATATCAGGTCTTCACAATAAATAATTATCACCTATGATAATGTTTAGCCAGTCTGTTATTTATGTATTTGAACTACTATACGATGATGAAGTCGAGCAACCATCTCTGTCTAGTTGGTTATGTACTGCGCCACCAGCGAAAAATTTCTTACACTTGTATTTAAAACCAATCAATAATCACCACCTGTACAGGACGCATTTTGTACATATCTCATACCCTGACGTTAAAGAAAGACACAGAATTAGTTTACAATTATGAATCAATAAAATACGCTGTTCTTTAAATTAAGTTTGCGAGCTTGAAGTAAACACCGATCCCATTGTATTTAACCAGTCGTCGAACAACATAACACAACTACCGCCAGCCGCAACTTACGCTGTTGTTAATCATTTAAATTAAATGTTCGGATTTGAAAGAAACACTAAAATCATGTATTGTACCCATCCTATGCGCAAAAACAAAAAGAAATTTTATCAGATACAAGAAACATTTCTTTCTCATTGTCTCCTCAAGTATCCACTAATGAACATATCTTTATATATAAATTAGAAAGCAAAACAAGATAGAAATATGTGAACGTAGAGAGAGTGTGAATAACGGAAACCAATCAACTGCGTACGTCACATCCAGTTCAAGCTCAATGCCTTTACATGCTTCTTCTGTTTGCATAAATAGCACTGCAAATCGTTTATCCACAAGGCTTCGTATGTGGCTAGCTCCCTTTTGTTATGGCATTTAGTAATTATTTTTAATGCTAAGTCTTGAGAACATACGTGCGATGTTTCGATGATGTGTTGCGCAATTGCAGACGTGTATTCACCATTTGATTTAAAACGCGTTTAAGTTACAATGTTCTCTCACTCGAGTAATTAACCGTTGGTCGATCGGCCTACGTAAGTTGATCGACAACTTGCGCTTGTATATTGGTAAATAAAATTTGATATCGACATTAACGGCTATTTGTCTTTTATTGTTGGTAAAGGAAATTGCATCCCCCTTAAATGGGATGTTTAGGTAGACTGTTTTTTCTGGCCCGTAATACGTCTGCTTCTGTTTAATTCCCCTTTTAATAATTGATTCATTTAATTGTCTGGGATAGCGAGATAAAATCGTTAATTTTAATTTTAAATTATGACAGACAGAATGCAGTGCCAGGGGTCTTTAACATAAATTCTAATGGTACCAGGTAGAGTTTCAATACAATATTTCATTTCACATTTTCCTCAAGCCAGGATTTTTTACACGTAAGGCGCCATATAATCCAGGAAATACAGTACTTGAATAGAGTGCCTGCCGCGCACATTCTATGTAGTCACGAAGATACTTCTTTGCAAATTGTGCAAAAGTTATGTTATGCTATTGAGAAATTATTGATTACAACTAATATACTTGGATGCAAACTGGTCATGCATAGCGTACCATGCCGAAAACCACTACCGCCAGTAAAGTTTGTACCAATATTTGGGTGGCATTGTTTGACTGTCTTTAATTTTTTGTGTTTCACAATAACACAATAAATAAAATTTTGTGTAATTTGTATTTAATATTGTTGTGAATCGCAATAAGTAGGACTGTGAGCATGCTAGCGGGAAGGTGCTACTTACTTATTAGTAAATATGCAAATAGTGATTGTTTGTCGTCATTTTGCGTCTCACATGACTTGTGCATATATGTACAAATGCACTTTGATGTTTCGCGTTGTTTTGGATGCTACTGGCGATCATAACTGGGGACTTGGCTGTTGTCGCTTTGATTATCTTTATTTCAAATATACCGAATGGGATAAAAACAATTTAGTAGGCCCGATGAGCGTTATTCTTAGTCTTGCTATGATGTGATCCGAATTCATCTCGATATAGTTTTTTTTGTCTTGCAAAATGCTTATTACTTTTAAGCAAGCTTGCGCAATTTATATAAACATCTGACCCATAATGTACATACATTTTTCAGAATAAACTAAATATTATATAATACTGTCCGGAATTTGTCGCAGACAGGGCTCCAACCTTGGCTCGTCTGCTTCATTATTAGGTGCTTTAACCACTGAGCCACCCTGCCGCACACTGCACACAATTTTCAATTATATACTAACTAATGTTTCTTGGTGATCCTTTCCTTTATTAAGCGCCAATATATCATCCAACTAACCATCTCCAATCTATCATTATAGAACAGATACCACGTTACATTGTGAAGAGGTCGCTGTTATCGGTCCGAAGTTAGATGAACATCTTTCGTTTTATAAAATATACTTTTCTTTTATTTAATAAGCTGCAATTACATGAACTTTTTTAAATGTCTAACGCAAATCTGTAGAAAAGAAATATACAATGCTGGATTTTCTGTCGGTTCTGTGTATGGTGATTGGTCTTATTTGCTTCAGTTTTCAGGATGTCAAACTTCGTCCTGACATCACTGTCGTTGGTGAGTCAAACAAGTAATTTATTTATTCCAAATAGATCCATCCATTTGATACTCATTTGACCTCTATTTATATTAATGCTTAAATATTTATCCTATATATATATATATATATATATATATATATATATATATATATATATATATATATATATATATATATATATATATATATATATATATTGAATTGGAGTCTAATGGCAGGATTTGTATTATATCGATATGCTGTCAGTATAAACAGCATTGCGTCATGAGGAAAAATTTATTCAGTAAACCAGATTCATCTTTACCGTTAACTCATCAAGTGCTGCCAGTATTTATGGTGGACAAGACTCCGGCCGGGCACATTTGCCCCAGAAATTATGACTCTACCCAAGGCACAACTGGTGCCGTATACTACAGGGCTCGCTATTTTCACTTTCAAATATAAGGTTCAATTAGGTATCCACCAGTTATTCTTTCAGAGCAGACCATAACACTATATTAAGTTTTATTAGAGACTGTGTCTTAAGAGTGGAATTTTGGAGAATTAGCCAACAGACTATGGAAATACTTAATATAAAAATTATGAATGATAGATAAAATCGTACAAATAATATGTGGCTGTTTTATATCGAATACTATTGTCCAATACACTCCGAAATTATGTATTTTCCTTCAGATGTTGTTGAGGCCAAATGTCATTTCCCATGTAACGTGTACCGTCCTATTATCCCACATACTTCACCCAAATATATAGTGGTTAAAGGGCGTAATACCAACTCCTAATGATGAGTCGCCTGTAAGCACGAAACAAATATGCATGAAATTATACTTTTCATTCATGCTGCCTTTGGTTTATCCTTCTGGTGACAACTGAACTAATTTGTTACTAGGTTCGCAACACCTAATACATACTTGCATATATATATAAGTTCTCCGAAACAAACAGTATTTAACGTGGTATCTGTTCTATAATGATAAGTTGGGTATGGTTAGTTGGACTTTAGGGCTAAATGGATCCTATATGGGCTCTATCTAAAGGAAAAACTAACCAGGACACATTAGTTAGTATATAACTGAAAATTATGCGTCTTGTCCGGCAGGGTGGTTCAGTGGTTGGAGCACTATATTTTGAAGCAGACGTGCCCAGATTCGAGCCCTGATCGTTGCAAATTCTGGGCAGTACGTGATGAGTTCCCAATAAGGACGAAACCCGTCTCCTGGGTGAATTGCCTTTTCCACACTATACAATACCTAGTTTATACTGACAAATGTATGTACATAATTACTCATTCATACTTAAACATATTTCGAATATAAAATTTAATATAAAAAACGTTTACTCTTTGATTTGGAAACCCACTTTGGCATAACTTGTAAGTAAAATTCTTCTATTTGTTTTATCAAACGTTTGGTCTGAATATATATTCACCCATGAAACGAAAATACACGCCCATATGATATATAGGATACAGTTTCAACAATTATTTATTAAATAATTAGAAAAAAATTTATACAAAATGAGAGACAAATTCTTTTGGTTAGATGGAATCTAAATAGTAGAAAAATGTTGCCCATTTTTATGTGTGCTATTTCCTACCAAAGGGGTACTGGTTTATTAATGATTTGATTGCCAAGTGGAGCACTGCTCTCTCACCCAGCGTCAGATTGGCGTAAGTATTAAGGAGGACAGAGTTTGACATGCCAGTAAAAGTTAAAGACAACTACAGGAATATTGCGTAGTATGGCACCTAATTGTCTGCCAGGAGGCTCCTCGTGCGTATCATATTTCTTGGTTGGAAACCCAGCGCGATGTGGCTTCTAGTCGAGCTTAGTAGCGATCTTATTGTAGATTTCTAGTAAAATCCTCTCCGTCACTTTCTGTTCTTAGATAGGCAGAGCTAGTTGTGAGGTTTTGCTGTGTTTATGCCGTGATATAGTAAAACCGCAAGGAAGCTCTGTTGCCATGATTATCTTACCTTAATGCTGACTTTGCTATAATTGTGTTGTGTAGATGTTTAATTTGTCTCACTTATGTGTGTTTTCGAGGTAAATACATCTGCAGTTACCAGGTCCTCCCCGTCATAAATCTTTAATCATTTGTTTACCTAAATTATTATTTTCGTTAATGTTAATATGATTTCTTGCTTTATTGTTATTCTTATGGTTATATGGCAGTGAAATATTAGCTACTAATTACTTTTGTATTGCTAAAAAACGCATTCCGTCCTTGGCCGACAGAAATTATCGTAAAAAAACATTTGAAATGAAGGAGATCAGATTTTAGTCCCAAAATTTTTTTCAGATGGTGTCATGTAAACAATATAAAACCAACCAATCAATTAAGAAGTTGACTTCTGCTAAATGCAACTGACGACGACCACTCCCATGAACAACCGTGACAATTGGAATAAAATGCCTAGAAGCATCTGTTCACAAGTCCGCAATTATAATGCATATTACGCGAGTTAAATATAAAAGAAGCTCACAATATGCTATTAATTTCCTGGAAAATCCAAATTTTTGATCATTTCAGGAGGTGTTGTATTTCTGGCCACAAATATCTATCATTTTTCAAAAGCGAGGTTAGAAAATTCCTAACGATTCATTAAGTACTGTTTATCTACAAACACGAACTTCGCTCATCGTACAAACATTTCCCCATCACAATCTATTAATTGAATGATCACGAATTAGTAGCGGCAGAATGTATATTTAGTAATCATACTGATCCACATATGTGCAGACGTCATTAACTGCAATATTAGTAATAGAATGGGCAAACAACCATTCATAAATTACCTGATCTGTGTTTTGACTAACGCAGCTTTCATTGTTCCAGTAATTTTCTTTTTGCATTATATTTCGATCTACGGTAAAATAGGTCGAAATATAATGCAAAATAAAATTACTGAAACAATGAAAGCTGCGTTAGTCAAAACGCAGATCAGATTATTTCAATTACTCCAGGTTCGCAAATAAGAAGTTCCTTCAAGAACCATTCAGAAAGGCGGTTAAAGTCGTAACCTTAAATGTGCATCACAACAAGGTCAGTGTACTGGTTTGAAAAAAGGAAAAAATATAACTGTGTTCAAATACGCATACTCAAGCACTGCAGAAGCAAACAATTAATGGCTTTTGCACGATATATAAAAGTGCGAACTTTCCTCAAACAAACAGTTTACTGAGACTAAACAAGAAAGTAGTTTATGCTACACTATGTATTACAACGAGGAAAGGAATAACGTAGACGGGCACACATAAAAACTCAATCACATTAAAACCCAAAGCAAACACACATACACACAAACATGACATCTATAATGCAGTCCAAACAAAATTTCATTCGTTCATTCGGAAAACTATATATGCTCTACGTGTGCATTGACACAGTCAAAACATTAATATAATCAAGGTTTCGAACTTGACGTAAACACCTGACTCATTAAGTACTTACATTTGTCAGTATAAACTAAGAATTGTATAGTGTAGAAAAGGCAATTCATTCGGTTTCGCCCATATTGGGAACTCATCACGTAGTGACCAAAATTTGCCGTGGACAGGGCTCGAGCCTGGGCACGTCTGCTTCGGAATCAATTGCTCAGGTTCGAGCCTTGTCCGCGGAAAATTCTGGCCAGTACGTGATGAGTTTCCAATAAGGACGAAACCAGTCTACTGGAAGAACTACCTTTTCTATACTATACAATTCTTAGTTTATACTGACAAATATATGTACTTAATGGGTCAGGTGTTTATATCAAGTTCGCAAACTTGATTATATTAAATGTTATCACCTCCCCGCAAGCAGTGTTCGCTTAAATATATAAACATTAAAAATATTTGTTGTGGATTTGATCGCATTTTTCTTGTGCGGGACAATTGATAGCACTTTAAGTTCGGTAATATCTTGAATTTTCATCATTTTCAGGTGATATAATTTTTGGCCTCAATTGATGGGTTCTCACTTGTCCCTTCTTTTTTAAGCCTTCCATTAGCTGATTGTCTGAAAACGACGTTGGAACAAGATTTTACATTGTTCTTTTACCGAATTTTCCAGACCGAATTTCCAGTCTCATCTTGAGGGTTGACACAATACGCACAGGAATAAAACACAACTTGTGGCAAATGTGGTATCCTCATTCAAGACAGATATATTTATATTTATTTTAATTCCAAATGTATTTTTAATTGTCTTCCTAATATCCGGTCTTCATACCTAGTCTCTAATACTCAAATGTATACAAAAACTTAGCCTTGTCCCCCTCCGCGCACACAACCACCTATAAACATGTGTATTTTACTAAAGTGACATTTTTATTGAATAACTATAAGCACACCTAATGGATTGACATACACGCCTATCAATGTTTATTTTAATTTCTGTTCCGGACGCATAGAAAGATCAACAAAATTTTGATTTCAATATTGCAGTAATCCTCACATGCCCCCAGTTTACCTAATCCCATCCAGCTTGCAATCGGTTACAGATCGAGAGAGAGGTTAATAAAACTGTTGAAAGAATATATAGTATTATTATCGTTTTGACAAGACCGAATACGGAGTCTACACTAACGAAATCGGCTCTCAACCAAATACACATTAATACTCATATCCTATATAAATTAGTTTCTCCATTAAAATATCTGTGTCGAAATCATGTATATACCTATATAATAAATTTTATAATTATTTAAATTTTATGTATTTACTTATTTATAATTATATATATATACTCACTTCTTATAAAAACATCCATTTATATATAATTCCACACGCTTTATATTATGCATATATAGATAAGCATGTAAGCGTCCATGTGGGTTCTTCCCACATCTTTAATATATATCTATATATCCATCATAGATATATATATATATATACGTGTATACACCATATATATAATATGAATATCATACAAGCAACACTGTGAGTCCATCAAAGGATAAATTATATCATTCAAAACGCTTTTGATAAAATTTATATAACTATTTTAATGTCTATCTATATACATATATATCTAGCCCTATATATATGTGTGTATTTATATATGTATCCATAAGCAATGGAATGGGTTCTTTGACCTTCAATGACTTACAATTCACCATGGGTGTATAGTATATATACTATTTTTACTCACAATTTATATGCATATAAAATTTTCAAAATATTTATTTACTTATTTATATATACATATAATGCATATCTAAATCTACATAAGCAACCATGTGAGCTCTTCTCACTTTATATATAAAATCTAAATAATCTCCTACATATATCTTGTGAATATCTAAATAAGCATTTAAGAAACCATGTGAGTTCACCCTACATCTTAAATGAATATTTAGAATTTAGTTTATATATATATATATATATATATATATATATATATATATATATATATATATGTGTGTTGCGTAATATGTATATAAATATCGATACACTTATATATATATATATATATATATATATATATATATATATATATATATATATATATAAATGGTCTGACTTTGTTGAATACCGAATTTTAGAAAATTATTACGGACCTTCAAAATTCCATGAAGGAGCTGAAGTAGGAGAACAACACTATTAAAAATAAAATTTTTAAGCTGGAGTCGGCCGTTAGTAAATATGCAGAAAAAATTGATTTAGCATAAATGAGAAATGAAAACTTAAGCGCCAAAATTGAAGAACTGCCCGTGGTGTTAAATGATAAGGTGGATAAATTAAGGGTCGATGTTCAGCTATGGATCGAGTTAGCGGACATAACAATAAAAGACTATATATCAACAAAAAGCAGTTCTTCATGTGAAGAAATATTAAATATATTATCTAATGAAGTTTCTGCAAGGATTGGAAAAAAGGAGCAGCTAATTTTATTTAATTTAAATGAAAATGCCGACCCAAATGATGTTGAAAATTTAAATTATTTAATCAGAGATACGACAGAGGCCGATATAACGAAATGTTATGGGGTGGGCAAGCAGTCTGAACGACCAAGGCCGGTTGTGGTGAAACTATCAAAGAGGCCGACAAACAAGCAAGTTGAAGATATTAATAAGAAGAAAGGAGAGTATCCTAATTTCCACAATATATTCATTTCCAGAGACAAGACCTTTCTCCAAAGAAAATTGTCAGCAGCAAAAAAGTTGAATTTAGATCATGGATCAAGTAATCCGGAACAAGTTACCATAAATGGTGTGTCAATTGATTCTAAAATCACAAAAAAACTGAGTATCATTAATGAATGTGGTGGACAGTGGACAGCTACGAACTAAAGCTACGATACCCAACAAACGAATTATAAGGAAACCAAAAAAATTAAATCAGTAACTAACGAAAACTGTAAAGATGAGTTGTGTTGTACATATACTTTATTTTATGCCAATTGTAGAAGTGTTAAGAATAAAACTTTTTTGCTGTGTGATTTATAATAAGTAACAATTTTGACTTTATAATTTTATCTGAAACCTGGCTGAACAAGGACATTGAAAACTATGAATTTGACATTCCTCATTATTCTCTATTTAGGAAAGACAGATCCCTGGATAAAAGTGGAGGAGTACTTATTTATAGTAAATCGATATTAAATGCGACAGTGTTACATACTAGCGAATATAATACTGTCATTGATTTTTTAA
Organism: Eudiplozoon nipponicum; assembly: GCA_029291075.1. Classification (NCBI taxonomy): domain Eukaryota; kingdom Metazoa; phylum Platyhelminthes; class Monogenea; order Mazocraeidea; family Diplozoidae; genus Eudiplozoon; species Eudiplozoon nipponicum. Next base: position 22,988 of record JAQBSW010001705.1, on the reverse strand, counting down.
CTATACAAATTGATAACCTGATTTTAACCGCGGTTTACAGACCGCCGTATGCTAATTTACATGATGATCAAATGTTTACCAATTCCTTTCAATCTATTTTGGACTGCCATGGTTATATTGTTGTGGTAGGAGATTTTAATAAGGTGCATGACTGTGAAATAATCAATCTTTTTCTAATCATGATCTCAAGCAGATTATAAAGGAACCAACTAGAGGTTCGGAATGCTTAGATCATGTATATTTAGAAGTTGAAGCGTTGAACTCACACAGTTATGATGTAGTAAATTACTTCAAAGAATTGGATCATAAACAAATTATTTTACAATGGAACCTTTCGAGTAGCAAAGCACAGAAACCTAATTTTGAAAGTGCACACGTGCAATGTTCCAGAATCAACTGGAATCTTTTTAGAGAATTAAGCTTATCAATTGATTATGAATGTTTTTTATCATGAACAATGATGAATTTGTTTCTTCTGTTTCATTGTTATTATCTGATATATTTAGGGCATCTACATTTACGGATGTTATACCAAAGCGAATCAATAGGAAATTATGTAAGCTAAGAATCAAACGAGATAATATAATGAAATGTAGTCTTATCAATAGTATTTAAAAAATGAGGTTAGATTTGATTGATAAAGAAATTAATTCATCACTGCTGATAATCCGTCAAAGATCAGAAAGAATTATTTTGGCCAAACTGAAGAGTAATCCTAGACTATGATACAAACTCCTCACAGACTACAGGCAAATATAAGGAAAAATCAAGGCTTATATTACCTGTGGGTAAAACTGAGTATGAATTTCTCTGTGAATTGGATGAAGTATTTGGCAAATTGTTAGGTAATCCACAGAACGAAAGCAATTTCATTGATCTACCTGATCCTTCGGGAAACCAGGATCTAGGACTTGTTATTGACAGTGATGCATTGATGGAATTAATGTTAAAAATAAAATCTAAAAAACAAGATCACCTTGGTATATCGATTGATAACCTACTTCAATTACCTTTAAATTTTATGAATGCGCTCTGCAAATTTATAAATAGAATTTTGAAGAATGGGAAATTACCAATCGATATACTAACGATAGTAGCTAAGCTGTTGCCAAAAGTAAGTAAGCCAACGTGCGCCAGTGATTATAGATTAATCTCTATTATCCCTTCTTTTTTGAAGATAATAGAACGATTGATACTAGATCATTTAGAACGTATGTTGCCGGCTGATTTTGATATATGCCAACACGGCTTTACGAAAGACAGGTCGACAACTACTAATATGCTCTCTATGTGGAAACATGTAATTACATTAGATGAGAAAAAATTAGATGCATTAATTGTATTCATAGATATCTCAAAAGCTTTTGACTCTATATCTTTTGATGCTATTTTGAATGCGATTAATTTATTGAACATTGATCCGAATATTTTTAGATTACTTAGATACTATTTATATAATCGAAGAATGAGTATTCAAGTAAACGATTTGATATCTAAATCGAAAAGGGTAACAAGTGGAGTTCCACTGGGATCAAGTTTGGGGCCAATTTTATTTAAAATTGTATTTGCACATTTGGAAACTAAGATCCTTAACGGTCGAGTTTGCAAATTCGCTGATGATTTAAAAATAATCTTTCCAATTGATCCAAAAAATGTCGAATTCTCCAAAAATAATGTGACACTAGATTTGTATGATTTAAGTAGATATTTGTTAACTCTAGGGCTGAGAATAAACAGTAAAAAGACGAGAGCTTTAAAAATAGGTAACATAACAGAATTTAATTATGTTTTTGAGATTAAACTTATGCAAGAAATTAAGGATTTAGGCATAACTATTCATTGTACGGCTTCTGCTGAGAGATATTGAAAGGATAGTAGGCAGTGCCAAGAACAGATGGGCACTAATAAATAGAAATATATTATCGAATGAAATAAAAATTTTAAATGTTTATAATATGGATTAGACCGATACTAGAATATGCTGCCGCTACTTGGAATCCTTTAACAAAGGGTCTGTCTAATTAGATAGAAGCTGTACAAAGAAAAGTTGTGAAACAAATTAGTCCTATCTCCTGCACTATATACGCCACTAGATTACAGTTTATATCACTGCATCCTTTATGGTTTCGGAGAATGTGCTATTGCATAAAAGCTTTCCATTTGAACCAGTGGACTGGTGCCTATATGAATCCAATAAGAAAGAGTCATGAAATTGGAACAAGATCTGGTCATTTTGCAATATCTCCACCATTGGTGGGGAATGTTGCGAGCAAGCTATTCTCTTTTTCAAAAATTTACAAAATTTACAATCAATTGCCTCCATCTAAAATGTCTTTTAAATTTTTATCTACCGAACTAGAAAAAGTGTTCAATCCTGCTGATATTTTTAATTTTGATTATGATCATACTTTCTCATGGTTAAATAAAAGACAGGATTAATTGTTATCAGCAACATAACTTCTCGAGATTCTATCTTTAAGATTTGTATTATTAAAATTGAAATGTTATGCATTATATCATCATGTAAATCAACAATACATACAGTCAATTTCTAGTCATGGTTCCCTTTTTTTACAAAATGTTACACTCCAATTATACTTTAAATTTTCCTATTTTTGATGAAGAATCTATCACTCTTGACAGCCGAACTTTCTGGTGCTAATAAATTGTACAGTACAACTAATTGCACATATTTATGTGATGTGATATCTTTTTATATAGTACATTTTCCAATTTTATTATTTGACGGAACATGTCCGGTCTGAATCCAAATAAAGCATATTCTATTCTATTCTATATATATATATATATATATATATATATATACATATTTATGATGTCCATTCCTTTTTAATTTACCACAGTATTCTTATAATTAGGAAAACACAAATAACAAAGTGGATAAAGGCCTTTATTTCGGACAATCTCTTATACAATCATACATATTTATACATTTTGGGTTTTCATTAGATTATGCTATTGGTAACAAATCTGACTCGTTTTTACTGCTGTTTCTTGTTTTGACTAGTTGGTGAGTGTGTATGCGTTTGTGTTTGTGTGTATGCGTGTTTGCATGTAAAGGTCATTCTCGCAGTATTGCGAAGTGATGTCTGAGATCTTGTCATTATTGTTTTGATAGCTTGAGAGTTAGCCATTTGTGCGCATTGTTCACTGTTACATATACAAGTGCTATTTTTCCCAGTATAGTTGATCGTTTCACCTAGCTGCGCAAGATTGCTATTTCGCTTGGTAACAACGCCAGTGTTGATTGCAGTGTTAAACGCTCACATTGTTTGGAGACTTCTGTCATCGTATGCGCCTCTGTTATTTCCACTTCAGTTTGTTGCCAATCCGATTGTATGTTTGTTGATTCTAGTCGAGGGCCTGTTGGTTCTTGGCTGGATACTAGTAGATTGTTGTTGAATTTTGTTATTCTTGGCCAGTCGATAAGGATATCATGTTGATGAAACTTTTGAATGTTAAGGTCAGGTGCTTGTTGTTTTATGTAAAGGGCTTCGTAGATAAATAATAATTTTTCTGATTTTGCTTTATGTAGAATTGTGAAATTGGTCGAATTGACAGGGTGCCCCGTTGCCAATATATGATCGGAAATAGCTGATTTTCCTGACGGTGGCAAGCCTTTGTTAATCAATTTCTGTGGTAAATGTTGCTGGATTCTGCTTATCAATTGCTTCTTCGTACGTCCGATATATGTGCTACCGCACATACATGAGAATTTGTAGACTATGAATGATTTGGAGAGAAGTGGCAATTGATCTTTGGCATCCAACCTCATGATTCTCTGTGTACTGAATGTCATATTAACTTTAACACTGGGAAAGTTGTCCTTAGTTATTCTATTCAGCCGCCGTGCAATTATTGAGGCTGGTATGTCGCCTCTAAATGGTAAGTTTAGGTAAACCTGCTTGCTGGTCTCGCTTGACGTCTCATCCTTATTTACAAACATACCACTGGATAAGACAACGGAGATCTTGTGTGATCTCATCAAAAATGAGTTTATTGACTTCCCTATAGACACCAATGACATCAAAGACCTCATATTAGCATGTACTAAAAACGTGCAATTTACTTTCGAAGGTATATACTACCGCCAGATCAATGGTGTAGCTATGGGAAGCTGCATCGCACCCCTCCTGGCAGATGTATACATGTATCACCTGGAAAAAACCAGTCTGAAAGGTATAATTGACCAGTGCGCATTCTACAAAAGGTATGTAGATGATATCTTGTTGTTCATCGCAGAAGCAGCAGACCCTTCCGAAATCCTCAAACAAGCAAATGGAGTCGATCCAGACATCAAATTCACTCTCGAAGTAGAGAAAGACGACAGTTTCCCATTCCTTGACATCAAACTCACTCGAGAAGCAAACGGAGATTTGACACTGGCCATACATAGAAAATCCACTTTCACTGGACAATACATTCATTACAACAGTAGTGTGCCAAAATCCCACAAAAGAAACTTAGTAAACAACCTAGCGAACAGAATCAGAAAGATCTGCTCTGAACACAAGATTGAGGAAGAACTGGGCTACCTCAGGAATATTCTGCTAATGAACAACTACCCAGAGCGGTTCATTGATGTCAACATTAGACCACGGCAAATTCGTACTAGAGAGGACACCGGCAAGCAGGTTTTCCTAAACTTACCATTTAGAGGCGACATACCAGCCTCAATAATTGCACGGCGGCTGAATAGAATAACTAAGGACAACTTTCCCAGTGTTAAAGTTAATATGACATTCAGTACACAGAGAATCATGAGGTTGGATGCCAAAGATCAATTGCCACTTCTCTCCAAATCATTCATAGTCTATAAATTCTCATGTATGTGCGGTAGCACATATATCGGACGTACGAAGAAGCAATTGATAAGCAGAATCCAGCAACATTTGCCACAGAAATTGATTAACAAAGGCTTGCCACCGTCAGGAAAATCAGCTATTTCCGATCATATATTGGCAACGGGGCACCCTGTCAATTCGACCAATTTCACAATTCTACATAAAGCAAAATCTGAAAAATTACTTTTTATCTACGAAGCGCTTTACATAAAACAACAAGCACCTGAACTTAACATTCAAAAGTTTCATCAACATGATATCCTTATCGACTGGCCAAGGATAACAAAATTCAACAACAATCTACTAGTATCCAGCCAAGAACCAACAGGCCCTCGACTAGAATCAACAAACGTACAATCGGATTGGCAACAAGGTGAGGTTGAGATAACAGAGGCGCATACGATGACAGAAGTCTCCAAACAGTGTGAGCGTTTAACACGACAATCAACATTAGCGTTGTTACCAAGCGAAAATAGCACCCTTGCGCAGCGGGGAGAAACGATTAACTATACTGGGAAAAATAGCACTTGTATAGATAACAGTGAACAATTTGCACAAAGGGCTAACTCTCAAGTTATCAAAACAATCATGACAAGATCTCAGACATCACTTCGCAATACTGCGAGAATGACCTTTACATGCAAACACACATACACAACACAAACACAAACGCATACACACTCACCTACTAGTCAAAACCAGAAACAGCAGTAATAACGAGTCAGATTTGTCACCAATAACATAACCAATTGACAACCCAAAATGTATAAATATGTATGATTGTATAAGAGATGTTTAGTATTCACGAAATAAATGGCCTTTATCCACTTTGTTATTTGTGTTGTTTTCCTAATTATAAGAATACTGTGTTAATTAAAACGGCATGGACATCATAATATATATATATATATATATATATATATATATATATATATATATATATATATACATGAATATCTTTTATTTTATGGATGTATTGCTATGTGTGTGTGCAAGTGTTTCAGATGAGCTGAGATTTATACATTAAATTGGTTATTTTCACAAGGGTGTTAATTGTATAGATTAACGAATAATTACGTACCTGTACATGTTTAGCTTATGAAAAGTAATAAAGCAATATAGAAGAATATATATTAATTTATATATACAGTTACATACGTCTTGACCATTTGCAAAAAAAATTCCTCGATTATCTACATTGTTGCATCTCCGACAGTTTCACATAAATAGAAAACGCCCAAGAGATTGGAAATCTGGTGGATGTGTGATTAAATACAGTATGATTTGTGTTTATTTCAATATCGCAAACACGATTTTTTTAAATTTTACCGCCACCCGTAAAATCAATGATTTTTTAACTGTATTATCTATATTTATGTGGCAAAATTGCAAAAAGTTCGCGACTGCATAGAAATTATGCAGCTGACATTTCCAGTCTAGTACAATATACCCAAGACTAGTAGATGTGAGAGCTGCATATCTAACTTTGCGTTGAATATGACTTCAAATAGCATGTTTTATCCAGCAGGGGTAGAATAATACATCGAGTCTCAGACATCAAAGCAAATGATGCAATATTTATTTTATTCTGACAAAATGTATATAGAAATTATCATGCGAAAAATGACGAAATAGTTCGTGTTCTTACCTAGTAAAATGTCGTATTCATTTCGACTCTCGTTGGAAATATATATACGTGTAAACGTGCAAAATATTTATTATAATCAAGGTTGTGGTCTTGATATAAACACCTGACCCATTAAATACTTACATATGTCAGTATAAACTAAGAATTGTATAGTGTAGAAAAGGCAATTCATCCAGTAGACCGGTTTCGTCCTTATTGGGAACTCATCAAGTACTGGCCAGAATTTGCCGCGGACAGGATTAATTACTTACATATGTCAGTATAAACTAAGAATTGTATAGTGTAGAAAAGGCAATTCATCCAGTAGACCGGTTTCGTCCTAATTGGGAACTCATCAAGTACTGGCCAGAATTTGCCGCGGACAGGATACGAACCTGGGCACGTCTGCTTCGGAATCTGGTGCTCTAACCACTGAGCTATCCTGCCGCACACTACACTACACACAATTTTCAGTTATATACTAACTAATGTAACTTGGTTAGTCAATTTTTCCTTTAGGTGGAGCTCATATGGCATCCATTTAGACCCAAAGTTCCAACTAACCATGCCCAATCTGTCATTACTGAACAGACACCACATTACATGGGGAAATGGTATTGAAATGAACATTTATATAATTAAACGAACATTGGTTGCGCGGGTGGTGATAACAATTATTATAATCAAGGTTGCGGTCTTGATATAAACACCTGACCCATTAATTACTTACATATGTCAGTATAAACTAAGAATTGTATAGTGTAGAAAAGGCAATTCATCCAGTAGACCGGTTTCGTCCTTATTGGGAACTCATCAAGTACTGGCCAGAATTTGCCGCGGACAGGATATGAACCTGGGCACGTCTGCTTCGGAATCTGGTGCTCTAACCACTGAGCTATCCTGCCGCACACTACACTACACACAATTTTCAGTTATATACTAACTAATGTAACTTGGTTAGTCAATTTTTCCTTTAGGTGGAGCTCATATGGCATCCATTTAGACCCAAAGTTCCAACTAACCATGCCCAATCTGTCATTACTGAACAGACACCACATTACATGGGGAAGTGGTATTGAAATGAACATTTATATAATTAAACGAACATTGGTTGCGCGGGTGGTGATAACAATTATTATAATCAAGGTTGCGGTCTTGGTATAAACACCTGACCCATTAATTACTTACATATGTCAGTATAAACTAAGAATTGTATAGTGTAGAAAAGGCAATTCATCCAGTAGACCGGTTTCGTCAAATTCTGGCCAGTACTTGATGAGTTCCCAATAAGGACGAAACCGGTCTACTGGATGAATTGCCTTTTCTACACTATACAATTCTTAGTTTATACTGACATATGTAAGTAATTAATGGGTCAGGTGTTTATATCAAGACCGCAACCTTGATTATAATAATTGTTATCACCACCTTCGCAACCAATGTTCGTGCAAAATATTTATTTGAATAACAATCTCTACTTGTTATACAAAGATATTTGCCTTTTTAATTCTATGCAGATGTTGTTCTTTTCTATTCAGAGAACGGTGCAACTGGGGAAGATTGTTTCTTCTCTTTCAAAATGCGGGAATTTGCTTTGTCCAAAATTGTCTCTTCTTATTTTTACAAATTGTTTTTATTTATATATTCCATCTGCCGGCTTGCTAAGAAGACCAAATTAATTGCGTTTCGCTAGTGGCACAATCATAGTTACACTATTTCCAGTTTACTTCTTGTTTTGTGGATTTTTCTCTACCATTTCCAGGATCTATTAATTATCTTAATGTGGAGGTGAGAGAGTTCGCTTTAAGATATCACAGAAAGCACAATTTATTTATCTGATCGCTGCACTTACGAACTTCTAACGATGAACTGGCTTCAAATATGATAGGGATGTATGGTGAAACCTGTATCATGTAAAAGATACATCTGTCAAAATGCGGAGTGCATTTCTACTAAAAATGCACTAAAGTTTAACAAATTGCAAGATGTAAATTCGAATGTCTTGTTTTCAATTGGTCTCGTCACATTTTGTCAAACCTAAGCGTGAGAGCATGATGTTGTAAAGAGTATCTGATCAACGTTCACAATTAATCTGTTGTTCCTCACACTACTTACTAACAATGTAACTTTCTTTGTCAGGAGGAATTCCACGAGAAAGCATTCTACTAGTGAGCGCCTTCCTATTGATGCTTCATTGCATGCCTTTGTTTTATGAAGTCAACTGCTCTATAAAGGACTATCTTGTTCCACTATTGTTCAATGCGTGTCCATTGGATCTCCTTGGTCATCAATTTCTATGCCTCGAAGTCACGGCTGAATATCCTAGCTGACCAATGCCCTCAGACTTAATATATCCACTAATCACTCTGATGCACAAAAGTCCAGGTTTCCACCTCATACCCTGACTGCTAATGCGGACTCCAAATCAAACATTGAGATAAACAATGTATGTAAACTTGATCCCGCTGCAAAAATTGAGCAGCCTAGTTCTTGATCGAGCTCCGGACACCTAATCTGTAATTGCTCTATTCTCCAAACTTGACATCGGCCTTCTAATTGGTAGCGACAACAAACCTTCCCCCGCGTCGCAGTGTCTGCCGAACAGTTCAATACCTGTACAGTTGTCGTCCAGTAGTTTAATCTTTCAAATTACGCAACCCCGACAAAGTTGGAATAAATGACGTGAATTCGCTGCTTATCAACTCGAGATCCATCAACATTGTCAACACATACTCGCACCCTGTTGCCTTTTCAATATGCACACTTGCTCCATCCCACGTACCTTACCTTTTCTCATATTATATCTTTACAGCAATTCACATAAACTGAATGTTCAAATTTGTATGGTATGTCCATACGATGAAAGATCTAAACATTTTAAGATCGTTACTGAAATTTATTTTCACGCAAACACATAATGACACTGATAATTCTTTAACCCTCTTAACCACAATTGCAATTCCATCGACAATCCATAGTTGATTATCGAATGTGGGGCAATCAATTTACACCACATCTGATCGAACTTTGCTAACATCTGCACCCGTGTCTATTAAGAATTTTAATGCACTTAGTCTATCCGCTACGACGAACTTATTGTTGCTATAGCCAGCAACCTCTTCAAAATTACCATTCAGCCGAAATCTAACAGATTTACGGACTGAATTGTTGCGCATTTATTCCATCGAAGCTTGCGAACATAACTTTTATGATTTTAGGATGCCTCCAATATGCACTACTTGGAACCTAGCATGCGCAACACCCTATGGCCCCTACTAGCTGCGAATCAACTGGTTGCTGGCAACTTCCATAATGCCACAGGACGAATACTTTCTTACTATCGGGGACCACCCTATCGTGGAATCATGCATGCTTCGTCATGACACTTGCCAAACTTGGCATATTTACGATGCCAAATGCACCACCCGCGTGGTCCTTGAACAACCTCATGCGATTCACCTCCTCGAAATTTGAAGGCATGCCTTTGATACCAAGAATTTTCCCTACATCTGTTGAAAATTTCCATCTTGGGTATCAACTCACTTCCCGTCGGAGGGTACTTATATAATTCTCTTAGGTCAAGAGTCTTTCTGACATATGTCTGAGATGCTTCTCAAGGCGCGAATCTGCTGTTACTGTATACAACTTAAGTTCGTCCTGGTGATACATTTTATCCAACCCTTAAAGTTTTTTTAGTCACTCTAGTTCCAATGTATCATAAACATCTAGGATGGCCCCTAATGTGGCAGGCAATATTGCCACAAAAATACTGTTGACAAATTCTTGAGAAATATCAAGCCCGACTGATTTCGAAACTAGTCTGTCGTGAAATTCCGGTCGGAGTTGATTTCCCATTTTTCCTCGCCTGATAAATCAGTCCTGTGCTATATTCCCTCGAGTTGATATCGTCCATGTGGCTCTTCTGGGTACAGTCTCCATAAGAAAAATCCACAAGCCCGAATCAAAGATTTCTGTAGGGTTGGTTATTCTTTATGGATTTAAAAATTTTGCATCGTCGATCCAATTAGAACGGTTGTCTGGTCTGAACATGAAAAGCTTTACATTTCTATTCTTGGAATCGCGGCTAACGTGATCATCTAGAGTAAATCTTTTCGCCTAAAGTATCCAAGCAGGAACGCCATCTTTTGTAGAACGCCTTTGGTCACTACCATTAGGTATCCTCTGAGATACAAGGCTCAAATAATACATAAATACGGTGTGATCGCCTAAATTGGAATAATTAAAACCCCCAGAAATATCTCCTAAAGTGCAATTCTAAAGACCTACTATTAATTGCTCTGTATCATGAACACTTTCATAGTTGGCCATATTGTTATGACAATAAGTGTGCTAGTATGTATTAGGTGTTGCGAACCCAGTAAGAAATTAATTCACTTGCGACCAGAAGGATAAACCGAAGGCAGTATGAACGGAAAGTGTAATCTCATGCACATTCGTTTCGTGCTTACTGGCGACTCATCAGTAGGAGCCGGTATTACGCCCTTTAACCACTATATATTTGGTAGAAGAATGTGGAATAATAGGACGGTACAATCTCCTAGACGAATGTGTAAACCTGTAATAGTGAAGCTAACATAATCTAAAATCAACGACAATACGACTTCAATGCTAACTCACACTATATATATATATATATATATATATATATATATATATATATATATATATATATATATACCTAGTCTGTAAAGGATACTAACACTATGGCTATTGTGTTAGTAACCGATACCAACATTATTGTACCGAAAAGGTACATGATACTAACACTATGGTTTCCAAGTCGGTACATGGTACCAACATGATGGATATCAATTTACAAACTCGGTATATATATTATATAGAATTAAATTGGCTGTGCTTTCCTTAAAAAATGCTCCAAAATTTGTCCTTTTCATCCTCTCAAAAATGACACGAGCTTGGTTTTTTCTTGACTTCTATATATCGTCTCTGATAATTGTTCATTAGCGACAAACTACTCGGCAGGTTACCTTATCTTGTCTTTAAATCAAGTTTGCGAGCTTGAAGTAAACACCAATCCCATTGTATTTAACCAGTCGCCGAACAACATTACAAAACTACCGCCAGCTGCAACGCACTGACGCGTTTCGACTTTCCTTGATCATCATCAGAGTACGAAAGCAATTTAACTATCGAGGGTAAAACCACATTGAATATATATGGAAATCAAATTTAGATATGCGGCTCTCACCTCTAGCAGTCTCGCACACATTAAACTTGACAGGAAATGTCGGCTGCACAATTTCTATGCAGTCACGAACATTAACTGTTTGTAGCTTTCGCCACATATAAATATAAAGGCAATACAATTTAACAATAATTGTTTGCGCGGGTGGTGGTAACAATTCTTTAAATCAAGTTTGCGAGCTTGAAGTAAACACCAATCCCGTTGTATTTAACCAGTCGTCGAACAACATAACAATACTACCGCCAGCCGCAACGCACTGACGCCTTTCGACTTTCCTTGATCATCATCAGAGTACGACGGCAAACTGACTATCGAGGATCAAACCGCATTGAATATATATGGAAATCAAATTTGATTTAAAGGTTACCTTATCGTCGATCTTTTATTCAAAGCAGATTTAACTATATTTCATAGATTCTTAATTAAAACGGAACTAACCAAAGTAGCTTGTACAACTATTTTAATTAAATAAATTACAATCAGACTAGTTATCAAATGACCAACCAATGATTAAGGATTCACAAAATGAATTCGCCATTTATTCACAATAAGCATACTCTCATTAATTCATTGGATTTTACTTTATTTAGTACTAATAGCAATATTCAAAGCCAATGCATATTGTTTGGAATATATATATATATATATATATATATATATATATATATATATATATATATATATATATCAAAATACATGTTGACTATTAATGGCAGGAATTTATTATGTATTTTATGCTAGTTTAAACAACAAATTGTATAAGGTAGCAGAGGCAAATTATTCGGTAGTTCAGTTTCGTTCTTTTTGATATTACGTTAAGTAATTTCCTATATTTTCCGTAGGACATTTGATTCGGAGCTTGGAACTATTTGGCATACCTAAATACCTGAAGATCTAACTAGATCTCACGATCTTTCACAAGGCAACAGCCACCATCTCATTTTCGGAAGTTACATTTAATTTGAGTCTAATAAGAGAATATTGATTATACAAGATATCGGTATAGAATAAAAACGTATTTCAGGTTGCAATGGCAATTCAACAGAAAGCGATTTCGTACTTATTTGGAATTAATAAATTACTGTTCATAATTTCGCGCAAAGAGGGTTTGAACCAGACACGTTTTCTTAGGTGTTCGAGACTCTTACAATTGTGTAACCATTGCCTCACGCTACACGTAATATGTTATAAACCAGATCATGTTTCAGTTATACTTTCCTTCGGGAGAGTACTTGGAGAGTTCCCAATAGGAAACAAATCGATTTTTCTGGATGATTTTATACAACATAATGATGTAGACTAAAACAAAAATAGATAATAACCTTTAGGCGAAGCAAGGCTCATTCTAACTTTTGACAACCTTTCAGCTAGAGAAAGTCTGACAGATTGGCGTCGAAAGGTAACTGGTACCCAGTGTAGTTGATCGTTTAAACTTGTTGCGCAAATTTGTATTTTGCACATGGTAACAGCGCCAGTGTGGATTGCAATGTTGGACGCTCATATTGTTTGGAAACTTCTGTCACCGTATGCGCGTCTTTGGCATCCAACCTCATGATTCTCTGCGTACTAAACGTCATATTAACTTTAACACTGGGAACGTTCTTAGTTATTCTCTCTCTCTCTCTCTCTCTCTCATATATATATATATATATATATATATATATATATATATATATATATATATATATATATATATATATATATATAGTAAACAAATTAAACTACAGGTTAAGTAAAAATTCCCAGAATTCAAAAACATTACCAAATTTATGTTCAGAAAAGTTTGCTATGAGCATTTTAAATGTGTCCCTATAGACCAAAGATTGTTCGTCGCAGTCGCAAGCATTTGCGTGCATTATTTTTAAAACAGATCTGACGAACGAAACCCTCTATCCTAAATTGTTTGAAAGATTTCTCGATGACATTTTCAGAATTAAGATTTACGGGAATACGGTTTTTGAGAAATGTTTCGATTTAGCTGGTCAAAAGGAGAAATACAAGTTTTAATTGAAATGAATGAAAATGTGAATTATCACTCCTGAATGTAAAACTGAAGAACACTTGTCAAACTCATGAGGATTTTTTAACCATACGCATGAAATGAAAATATTCATTCATAAAGAAGTTTTAAAATAGTGTAATTGTAATATAGAGATATTGTAACAGAGCAACTGATACGACGAATGGTTATCGAATGAAGTTAACAGAGTGAACCATGAAAATGATGTTAGTTAGATTTGATTGGCAAATACATCATGCGAAGCATGAAACTGAATTAATAAAAGAAAGCCTTATGGCATGGAAATTACTAGCTATATTTAAATCAAGGTTGCGATATTTGTATAAACACCAGTACCAATATATACATGTATTTTTCAGTATATTATAAGCATTATATAATTAAATAAAGCGATTAATCCACTAGACCGGTTTCGTCATTACTGGGAACTCTACAGGTACTATCAAGAATTTTCTGCGGACAGGGTTTGAACATGGGCACGTCCGCAGTTGAATCTGTTAATCTAACCACTGAGCTACCTGCTGCACACAATTTTCAAGTAAAACTGACGAATGTTTTTTAGTTAGCCTTTCCTTAATGTGGAGTCTATATGGCATATTTTTAGGCCTAACGTGCCAAATACCATCCCTATCTGTCATAGATGGAGGAAATTAGTTTTGAACTAAGCATTTATATAGTTAAACGAACATTGGTTGAGCGAGCGGTGGTAAAAATTATTTAAATCAAGTTTACGGTCTTGATTTAATCACCAGTCCCATTTCATATGAAAATTTTTTCCGTATAATCTAAGCATTGTATAATGGAAGAAAGGCAAGTCATCCAGTAGACGGTTTTTGCTCTTATTTGGAATTCATCACGTACTGTCCAGAATGTGCTGCGTATAGGGCTCAAACCTGGGAAAGTCTTTATTTGAAACTGTTATTCTCACCACTAAGCCATCCTGCCGCACGCTAAAAATAATTAGCAGTTATATACAATTTTTTTGGTTAGCAATTCCTTTAGGCGAAGCATATGTGGATTCTCTTTAGACATAAATTTCCAACCAATGATTGTTAAGTTATATAATTTTTCAATTCAATACCACTTACCTAGGTAGCGTGGTGTCTGTATTTAATGACAGATTTGGGATGGTTACTTGGAACTTCAGGTCTAAAGAGAAGCCATATAGCCAACACCAAAATTAAAGGCTAACAAAGAAGCATGCGTTAGTATGCAAGTTAAAATTGTGTGTAGTGTGCAGCAGGATGACTCGGTGGTTAGAGCAAGTTCCCAATATGGACGAAAGCAGTCTACTGGATGAATTTCCTTTTCTACATTATACAATTCTAAGATTATACTGACAAGTGTATGTATATAATGAGAACAGTGTTTATATGAATATCGTAATCTTTATTTAAATAATTGTTAGCATAGCCCGAGCAACCAATGTTTGTTTAATTATCAGCTATAAACAATATCAGAACGGTAAGGAAATTTACAACTCCTGCATACATCAGGAATATATGAGATACCTACTTTAGATGTGAAGTTTTTTGTATATGGTAGAACATATGTGTCCAATCAAGATATATAGACTGGGATATAATTAAAATATGGACATATTCAGAGATTCAATATACTAAGACACTCACAGGAGACAAGTAATAACGTACTCTTGGGAGGCTGCAGACTCATTGCGAACGCAATAGATTAACTGAGTATCAACTGAAATGAAATCTGGAATGAATTTCATCTAAAATTAGGACCATTGTGTAGTGGTCAAATCTGTTGAATCACCACAGATTGCTCCATCATCTAATAACTGGTCAGTTTCATATTCTGCATTCTATACTGCAGGCCCATTCCATTTACCAAATCTGTCTTGACCGACGGACCCAGTCACAATGAAAAAGAATCAAAAGTTAACGGCCTTTACTAATAGGATTTAGAGACGCTAAGACAGCAAAACATTGGTCACCTATGTTGCTCATTTCAAAATTCGTTAGACAATAACTTAAGAACCAGTAATAAAATAATTAAAATATTAGTGTGTAAGCCAAAATTAACACAATACGTTCACATGTGTCTACCGCAGTCTTTCTTTCTTTCTCTGAAAACCTATATTAACAACCAATAGAGATATCACTTAATGAAAGTACACACACACACACGCACCATATATCCATAGTACAAAGTTTAAATATTAAAATCAAGCTACCATTTTACCGCTTATATCATGGGTGGTCAAAATAAAGTACAAAGTTGCATTAACATATTAGCTATCAAATATATAACTAAATCATTTCTTTGTTCGATCAATTAATAGGATTTAGAGACGCTAAGACAGCAAAACATTGGTCACCTATGTTGATCATTTCAAAATTCGTTAGACAATAACTTAAGAACCAGTAATAAAATAATTAAAATATTAGTGTGTGAGCCAAAATTAACACAATACGTTCACATATGTCTACCGCAGTCTTTCTTTCTTTCTCTGAAAACCTATATTAACAACCAATAGAGATATCACTTAATGAAAGTACACACACACACACGCACCATAGATCCATAGTACAAAGTTTAAATATTAAAATCAAGCTACCATTTTACCGCTTATATCATGGGTGGTCAAAATAAAGTACAAAGTTGCATTAACATATTAGCTATCAAATATATAACTAAATCATTTCTTTGTTCGATCAATTAATAGGATTTAGAGACGCTAAGACAGCAAAACATTGGTCACCTATGTTGCTCATTTCAAAATTCGTTAGACAATAACTTAAGAACCAGTAATAAAATAATTAAAATATTAGTGTGTGAGCCAAAATTAACACAATACGTTCACATATGTCTACCGCAGTCTTTCTTTCTTTCTCTGAAAACCTATATTAACAACCAATAGAGATATCACTTAATGAAAGTACACACACACACACGCACCATATATCCATAGTACAAAGTTTAAATATTAAAATCAAGCTACCATTTTACCGCTTATATCATGGGTGGTCAAAATAAAGTACAAAGTTGCATTAACATATTAGCTATCAAATATATAACTAAATCATTTCTTTGTTCGATCAATTAATAGGATTTAGAGACGCTAAAACAGCAAAACATTGGTCACCTATGTTGCTCATTTCAAAATTCGTTAGACAATAACTTAAGAACCAGTAATAAAATAATTAAAATATTAGTGTGTGAGCCAAAATTAACACAATACGTTCACATATGTCTACCGCAGTCTTTCTTTCTTTCTCTGAAAACCTATATTAACAACCAATAGAGATTTCACTTAATGAAAGTACACACACACACACGCACCATAGATCCATAGTACAAAGTTTAAATATTAAAATCAAGCTACCATTTTACCGCTTATATCATGGGTGGTCAAAATAAAGTACAAAGTTGCATTAACATATTAGCTATCAAATATATAACTAAATCATTTCTTTGTTCGATCAATTAATAGGATTTAGAGACGCTAAGACAGCAAAACATTGGTCACCTATGTTGCTCATTTCAAAATTCGTTAGACAATAACTTAAGAACCAGTAATAAAATAATTAAAATATTAGTGTGTAAGCCAAAATTAACACAATACGTTCACATATGTCTACCGCAGTCTTTCTTTCTTTCTCTGAAAACCTATATTAACAACCAATAGAGATATCACTTAATGAAAGTACACACACACACACACGCACCATATATCCATAGTACAAAGTTTAAATATTAAAATCAAGCTACCATTTTACCGCTTATATCCTGGGTGGTCAAAATAAAGTACAAAGTTGCATTAACATATTAGCTATCAAATATATAACTAAATCATTTCTTTGTTCGATCAATTAACAAGCGAAAAAATTATACAAATACAAAAGTTAAGAAGTAAACAATTATACGTTTGGCGTTAAAATAAAGCCGATAAATTTTGCATGAATTTAATCTAACAGTCTGTCACACAGTTAGCTAAGCATTTGAACTGTTATACGCCGATTTATCCCGACAGTCAATCTGTCTAGCTGCACTTCTGCTCCTTATTCGTTAATATTGTCTTTTTCTCACAAATAAGACATACAAACATAGCAAAATTATGAAATATGCAAATGGCATAATAAATAATCACATTGAGTCTACATGTCTCAAATTTTGGTAGACTTCCAAAATAACAGAGCCAATTGTACATAACAATGGACCAATTCCTAGTTGTAATTCCAAAAATCATCTTATAATAATCATATCAAATTACTTAATCTAACATATAGGCCACAGATTATACTCCGAAATAAATGAAGAATTAACCTCATTTTTAGACAAGCCAAAAATACACGGCGTTCACTTTTAAAATCTATTCCGACCCATCAGGCAATGTTTGGTTCTAGCATATAACCAATTAAATTTTGAAGTCTGATAAAACTGACAAAGCACAAGCTTCCATCGGCAGACGCGCATCCTCAAGTGGATTATACAGCGACAACTTAAAACAAGCAAATTTATGTCCTCTTTCTATTAAAATCACGGCTTAATCTCTTATTCATTTACACAAAACAATATAGACTTTAGATTCTGATATTGTTTGTGGCGGAGAACTAATATATATGCAATATTTTATTAGTTATTGCGTAACGGGTAACAAATTAATTGAAATATGACTAGAAGCATAAATCAAAGACAGCATGAACAAAACGTATAATCTCATGTACATTCGTTTCATGCTTACTGGCGACTCATCAGTGGGAGCCGGTGATACGCACTTTACCCACTATATATTTGGCCGACGGATGTTGGAAAATAGGACGGTAAAATCTCCTATACGAATTTGTTAACCTGCAGTAGGGAATCTAACTTCATATAAAATCTTCGACAATGTGACGTCAAAGCCAACTCGCTATATATGCTTCATAAACCAAGCCTGCAAACGGTACTAACACTATGGCTATTGTGTTAGTACCAGGTACTAACACTATGGTTTCCAAAAAGCTACATTACCGAGTCGGTACATGATACCAACAAAATGGATTTCAAAGTATGCTAAATTTCACCAAAATTGAGATTTACAACTATTTCTGGGCACCCTTCATTCCATCAAATCCATACTGTTTGGCCTTGAACGATATCAGTTACCACATTTCGCGGTAATCATGACATCATTCGATTTAATATAAAAAAGTTCGATAGTGTTTGTGACGGAGAATTAATATATATCCAATTGTATATGAGGTTTTGACACCTAGTAAAATATTAGTTTAAACATGACTAGAATAATAAACTAAGGCAGCACTAACGGAACGTATAATCTCGCT
This sequence comes from Eudiplozoon nipponicum, assembly GCA_029291075.1. NCBI lineage: Eukaryota > Metazoa > Platyhelminthes > Monogenea > Mazocraeidea > Diplozoidae > Eudiplozoon > Eudiplozoon nipponicum. The sequence continues at coordinate 3,958 of JAQBSW010001705.1, read as the reverse complement.
TTTTGATATTTATCTAATTTAAATTCGCTTGCCTTACGATAATGAAAAAGCACTGATGTAATCACTCATGCCCTACGTGTTCTGAAGTTATTTAATAGAATATTCCATCACTTCGAATTGAATTCTCTTTAATATAGACCTCCGATAAAATCACGCCTAAAAGGTCACTTAATTAGGATCAAACGATTCCTGAAACTTTCTTCTTTTCGACTTGTGTTGTTACATACTCGGAATCCAAATGCGTTTTAATCAAATCACAAATCTTACTTGTGCCAATAATATTGCTACTAAGTGAACCATACATTTAGTCTGGTTATGACACGTTTTACATCATTCTATTTCGGATTTTCATGGATAAAACGTTAAAGAATTCAAGGATTGATGATAAACAATTTGTTAATTGTCTCTACATTAGAGGAGAATTTAACAATAATGGATTGCTCGGATGGTGATAACAATTATTTAAATCAAGTTTGCGAGCTTGAAGTAAACACTGGTTAAATACAATGGGATTGGTGTTTACTTCAAGCTCGCAAACATGAATTAAAGTATTAGAGAAGAATATTAATTATGTCACATCACAGTATACGCTGAAAGCCCACGGAAACAATTTATCCTTAATTAATGAGCATGTATCAGGCAAGAACAAACACGAAAATAATTCTTTCAATAAAAATCTCCAGTATACCTTCGCAGAAGATAAATTGCCACATTTCATCAAAACTTTACAGCCTAACTATCAGATTAGAGGCACTTTAAGACTTCAGGAAAATTGCGATAAAGAGGCCACTAACAGTAAGCTTAAACACGGGAACGGGAGAGACCCTTAATCATCACCTTGAATTTCTAAGTGTTAAGCTTTACCTTGAAGAAGTTAATATTTAAAATGACAAAACCATCTCATGTGGAGTCACCCTATTACCCAGTAGCCTTCAATAGCTATCACGAACAATTTAACTACTCCCTACTTCATGAAATTAATTTCTACTTCCATTGGAAAAAAGACAAAACACTTTTGCCAATTGCAAACTTGCATATCATACTTAATAATGCGTAGAAATTTACAAACAAATAGAAATTAGTTAAACTAAATTTGGTTGCGAGAACCGTGATAACAATTCTTTAAATCAAGGTTGCGAACTTTCTGTACAAACCCGTTTCTTTATATACACACGTTTGTCTGGTTAATCTAAACTAAATATAACGTAGGAAATAGAATTAAGCCAGTAAACCGATTACATTTTTATTGGGAATTCACCACTTATTGTTCAAAATTTGCCGCCGAGAAGGCTCGAGCCTGGGCGCGTCTGCTTTGTAATCCGTTACTCTAACAACTGAGCTATTGTGCCTCACGCTAAATACAATTAGCATTCACATACAAATTAATGTTTCTTGTTTAGTCTTTCCTTTATGTGGTGCCCATTTTGCAATAAACTACTCCTTATCAGTCACTAATGGACAGTCACAACTCTACCTGAAGTAGCGGTATTATATTGAACATTTATATTTACATTACGAACTTGATGTAAACAGCAGCACTATTAAATACACACAAATGTCAATATAAATTAGGCATTGTATAATGCAGAAAAGGAACTTCCTCAGGTAGACCAGTTTCGTTTATATTGGGAACTCTTCGTGTAATTCAACTATCTATCTTTCTATCTATCTATCTATCTATCTATATATATATATATATATATATATATATATATATATATATATATATATATATACCTTTATGCCTGTCTCTATTGTTATGTATTTATGTATATCTATCTACACTTATGTTGCAGCCAACTGTATGTGTGCCAAACTTCTATAAAGTATTAAGCTCTTCAAATCGTGTTTACAATCAGATGTTGTGCCAAAACGATTCCTCAAGCAGTGCGGGAGAAATAACCAAAAACCGACGAATAAACTTATAAGACCACGTATTAGCATGTACGAAAAACGTGCAATTTACATTTGAAGGGATATACTACCGCCAGATCAATGGTGTATACCCCTCCTACCAGATGTATCACGCACAGCAGAAGGCAATCGCGACAACTGAATTGCATGGTAAATTCACCGTGCTTAAATGACCATGTAATAGCCATATATGACTACATGCACATTATTGGTTAACGGCAAGTTTCGCTTTTTTCTTTATTGGTGCATCGTAAATCGAATTGAATTGAATTTATGTCGTCAATTTCTGGTGTCGTTACAATACGCATGAAAATTGATGAAACGAAAGGCGTTCAACTAAAACCAAGCAACTACATGTATTGCCGAGATGTCCAGAGGCGTCAGACTGTTGATCAGCCTGAGTCCGTCCCAACAGAGGCAGCCAACACTGTCAGGCAACAAGTCACAGGTGATGTCGTTCTCAGTCGCACCAGAGCTGGCAGCAGAACACTTCGTCGGAGTGCCTGTGCTCAATGTGGTCGCGTTTGCAGGGCCTGAAAAAAGGGAATTGGCCCACTGACGCACTGAATTAGGAATGGGAATAGTGTCCATATTAACATTGTTGTTTTAAATTACACAACATCAGTCATATTCCCGCATCAACTTACATACACACACACACACACACCTACATTGCAATCAAAATCTATCGGCACTGTTAATTACAACAGCTCCATGAAACTGGAGAAAGAATAAATCTTCTCTACTTACCGACATTTGGATACAGCGGACAACACGCCCTCCTGGCTAAGGTATGCTCCCGTTACTCAATTCTTGTTTAAATCATAAAATTCAGGTATAAAATTATTTCATACTAAGGATTTAAACTCAATATTTTGCGGTGTGTAAGCATTCAGATTATCAATGCCGCGTTTTGCGTACGCGGGTAGTAGCTGTACACGGGCAGTTACACAAAGATCCGATTTGTCACTATTTCCAATTTTGTTTTGTCTTTGATCGGGTTGACTCATTTTTACTTCAATTGGAAATGCGGTTCTATCACATCTTTGTTTACTGGCGACGTTTCGGTGCCTACTTTCCAGCACCATCATCAGGCAACACAACACTGATCACAATAGCAGATTTAAGCAAATGTGGTAACCTCGTTCCAAAACCATTCTATTTATATATATTTGACTCAACACTATTTTAATCATAGGATTTGTCTCAGTAACTAAACTCAATATATAACTTGTTATAATTAGTAGACCAATCATTACCTCACCTATACCTCATCTCATCTCGTATGCAGAATATTTTAGGGGAGAGAGACAGTATCGAACCTTTTGTTATTTGTTATAACGGTATTGCTACTATGTCACGGTAATCAAAATTTTAAAAAATGCTAAAACTAAAACCTTGATTATCATATACTGTATTTTATTTAAAGCCGGGAACTCTAATGTATACAATGGTGTGTGAGGTATTGCGCACATAGCAACAAACTAGTTCAAATATGGAGCAGCAAGTAACGTAGATGGATGGAGAGTGAATGTTATATCGACGCTTAGGTGAACGATTAAAGAGAGAAAGATAGAGATAGCCTGGACAACTAACGTTTTTCAAAAAACTAATCGTAAGCACAATGCGAAGTTAATCAACTTTTGGAAATAATTGCATAAGAATATTTGCTGATATGACTAAAATACTTCATTACACATATATCTAAATATAATATCGTAAAACCTTTATATATATATATATATATATATATATATAAATAGAGAGAGAGAAAAAGGACCACTGATAATTATTAAATATGAATAATTTCTATTCTTATTATATATTTATTTATTACGTTAGTCACACCTTATATCAATATATAAAATACATGTCAATATGTATAAAAACATATATATGAATATAAGCAACAGTATGAGACCAACATCCCTAATCCTATATATATATATATATATATATATATATATATATATAATATATATATATGTTTGCCTAATTCAAATTATTATTTTATTCTTTTCTTACTGTTTTTTTTATTTACCAA